>NW_026484284.1:12500-27305 GCF_026875155.1 Cherax quadricarinatus | reverse complement strand
CACAAACACACACACACACACACACACACACACACACAACACACACACACACACACACACATACACACACACACACACACACACACACATTCAATATGTGTAACGTGTAGTATTATACATAGAGGGAGTCGAGGTGTGTGACATAAGAGGGGGGAGGGCGAGTGTGACATAGAGGGAGCGAGTGTGACATAGAGGGAGCGAGTGTGACATAGAGGGAGCGAGTGTGACATAGAGGGAGCGAGTGTGACATAGAGGGAGTGCAAATGTGGTAGTGTTGAGCAGTAGTTGATTCAGGATGGCATGCAGTACCTTGTCTGTGCAACAAGATGGTTGGTAGACCTCACCTCCCTCCCTCCCTCCCTTTCTCCCTCCCTGTCTCCCTCAATAATCCCCTACCCCTCTCCTGCCTCTTATCCCATTCTCATCCTTCCTCCCCTCCTCCATCTACCTCCCCTCCTGTTCTCCCTCCCACCTCCCTCTCCCTGCCACCGGAGTCTCCATCTTCATACCACAACTGTTTCTCCCCCTCCCCTCCCCTCCCTTCCCCTCCCCACCACCACCCGTAGCAAGCATTGGAGGTTAATAGTATGCTAGGAGCGTCTGTGCGTGCCTGCGTGCGCTTGAGTGCGTGTGCATGCATGTTCGTGTGCATTCGTGTATATTTACTTGTTTGTAATAATAATGATAATAATAATATTATTATTATTATTATATTATTATTATTATTATTATTTTATTTTATTATTCCTTCGCTGATATCTTACATGAACAGGATATACACTGTGAGGTATATAGCTCTCAGTGTATATACACTGTGAGGTATATATCTCTCAGTGTATATACACTGTGAGGTATATATCTCTAGTGTATATACACTGTGAGTATATATCTCTCAGTGTATATACACTGTGAGGTATATATCTCTTAGTGTATATACACTGTGAGGTATATATCTCTCAGTGTATATACACTGTGAGGTATATATCTCTTAGTGTATATACACTGTGAGGTATATATCTCTTAGTGTATATACACTGTGAGGTATATATCTCTCAGTGTATATACACTGTGAGGTATATATCTCTTAGTGTATATACACTGTGAGGTGTATGTGTGTATATACACTGTGAGGTGTATTACTCTCAGTGTATATACACTGTGAGGTATATATCTCTGTGTAAATACACTGTGAGGTGTATATGTTATCTACTGTGAGGTGTATATACTCAGTGTATATTACTGTAGTGTATGTCTCAGTGTATATACACTGTGAGGTATATATCTCTCAGTGTATATACACTGTGAGGTATATATCTCTTAGTGTATATACACTGTGAGGTGTATATGTGTATATACACTATGAGGTGTATATATCTCAGTGTATATATACTGTGAGGTGTATGTCTCAGTGTATATACACTGTGAGGTGTATGTCTCAGTGTATATACACTGTGAGGTGTATGTCTCTCAGTGTATAACACTGTGAGGTGTATATCTTGTGTACATACACTGTGAGTGCTATATTCAGTGTTATACTCAATGTGAGGTGTATGTATCTCAGGCTTATACATGGTGGTAATTCTCAGTGTTATACGTGAGGTCATTCTCTCAGTGTATAATACTGTGAGGTATGTCTCTCAGTGTATATACACCTGTGAGGGTATATCATCTCGTTATTCCTGTGAGGTGTTATCTCTCAGTGTTATACGGGACATAACTTTAATGCAATTTTAGGTATAAGTATTCCTGGCTAGGTGAACAGTTTGACGTGCAGCGTCCTTACCCTCGTGTAGTAGATAGTCTTTAAACCCCTTAAAACCAAACCCAAACCCCTTACACACATTGTTTTTCCCTGGGAAGGATCCCTGTTACAATAAACATTCTGATGTTTATCCAACATTCCCACACAAACATCTTGAGTTCATTGGAAAGGATTAAATTTTTTAAAAGGGGTTTTTTTTTAAAAGGAGAGGTTTTCAAAGGGAATTCCAAGGATTTTTCAAAAAAGGGGGTCTGGAATTTGTTGGGGGCCCAAAAAAGGGAAAGTTTTTGGGTGAAACAATGTGGGGGTTTTTAAATTTTTAAAAAATGTTTTGGGGGGCCCCCGGGAAAAATTTAGGGGTTTTTTGAAAGGAAGGGGGAAAAAGAAAATTTTTGGGGTTTTGGGTTCCAAGGTAAAAAAAAAAGGGAAAAAAGGGGGGGGGTTTTTTTGGGGGGAGTTTGGGGAAGGGGTTTTTTTCCCAAAAATGGGGTTTTTTGGGGAAAGGGGATTTCAGGAATTTTGGGGGCCCCAAAGGTTTTTTAAAAGGGGGAATTTTAGGAATGGGAGTTTGTCGTTTTTAAAGGAATTTTTTGGGAACATTTGGGGTTTACAGGAATAGCACGGAAAAGGTTTGAAAAATTTTTTTTAAAAAAGTTTTGTTCAGAAAAAGGTTTTGACTCCTTTTTTAAAATCTAAAAAATTTTTAAAACAAAAAAATTTTTTGGGGAAAAAAGGTTGTAAAAATCTTTTTTAAAACCCCACAAAAATTTTTTGGGAGGGTTTTAAGATTTTTTTTTAAAGGACAAAAGGGGTAGCCGGGAAAGGGAAAAAAAATGTTTTTTGAATTAACAAATGTAAGGATTTTGAAAAAGGGGCTAAGGGAAAGGGGATTAAAAAGTTGTTTTAAAAAATTTCTTTTTTTAAAGGGCCCTAAGGGTGGGTTTCGGGGTAAAGGGGAAATTGAAAGGAACAGGGTTTTGGGGAAAAACCGGGGACTAGGATTTTGGGGGAAAAAGGGGGGCTTTGCTAAAAGAAATTTTTGGGGGGAAAAGCTCCTACAAAATTTATTCAAAAATTTGTTTTTTCCAAATCTAAGGGGGTTTAAAGGGGGTTTTCCAAAAAAGGTTTTTCTAAAAATTTTTTTCAGGAATTTTTGGGGGGGGTTTTGGAAAAAATTTGGAAGGAAATTTGGGTACTGGTGGGGGTTGTGGGGGGGGGGAAATGCAAAAATTTTGTTAATTTCCCCCCTTCGGAGGTGTTGCCCCCAGGGTTTAAAAAGTGGGGCAAAAGGGTCAGGGGGAAAAGGGGGTAAAGTGGAAAAGGGTGTTGTTTGGGGGGGGGGGCCCCCGGGGGGAAAATTTTCCCCCCCCAAAAGGATAATTCATGGGGTTTGGGAAAGTTTTTGGGGGGAAAGAGAAGGGGGGTGGGGGGGAAAAAAAGGTGGTGCGGGAAGGGGGGGGAAAAGGGGGGGGAAATTTCAGAATTTTTGGGAAAAGGCCCCAAAAAAAAAAAACCAACCAAAAAAAATTTCCCCAAAACAAAACCAAAAATTTTTCAAAATTTTGGGGAAATTTCTTTTTCCCCCAAAATTTGGTTTTTTACAAGTAAAAAGTTTTTAAACCCTCTAAAATTCCCCCCCCAAAAATTTTTAAAAAAATTTTTGGGGGGGAAAAGAATATTAAAAAGTTTTGGGGGCCCCAGGAAAGTCAAAGAAGGACCCGGAATGCGGGGTTCACAAATGTTTTGGGAAATGTTCGGGAAGTTGGGTGTTAAAAATTTGTTTTTCAAAAGGGGTGTGGGGGTTTGTCCTATTTTGGGGCAATGGGGAGAAATAAACTGGGTTTTTTTGTTTTTTTTTTTCGAAAAAATTTGTTGGGGTTTTTAAAAAAATTTAAAAAGTTCAAAGGGATTCAGGGGTTTGTTCAAATTTGGGAAATATCTACAGGAAGTTTTCCCCTTTTACAGGAAAAAGTGGAATTCAACAAGAAGGTGACAGGGGATAAAAAAGTTAAAAATTTTTTTTCAGGAAGTGAGTTAAGGAAAGTGTTTTTGCGGAAGCTTACGGAAGTAGTTAAAAAGTGCTACGGGGAAGTGGAAAAGGGATCGGGGGAAGGGCTCAGGAAGTGTGTCAAATGAAGAAGGAAGTGATGCTCAAAAAGTGTTTTCAGAAGCGATGCTACAAAGGGTTTTAAAAAGGTTTAAAAAAAAGGATCTCTTTTTTTTCCAAGGAATTTTGGTTTTTGGGAGCAAAGAAAGGGAAAAAAGGGGTGTTAAAAGGAAGGGTTTCGGGAAAGGGTTTGGGGGGGAAGGATTACAGGAAGTTTTGTTCGGAACGATTGGGAAAGGGTTTTTGGGGAAAGTGTGGAAAAAGGAATTTGTTGCAAGGTTCGGAAAAGGGGGTTTTTTTTTGGGGAAGTTTGTTTTTGGGGGGTGTCGGGAACTTTTAAGGAATGAGTTCAGGAAAGGTTTTGGGGGTTGGGGGGTCCAAAAATGTGAAGGGGGAAGACCCTTGGTGGGGGTTTTGGGGGGGCAGGGGGGTTGGGGGGTTTGGGGGGGGGGTGTTTTTTTAAAAAAAAATTTGGGGGGGGGTTGGTTTTGTTTGGGGTAAAATTGGGGGTTTTTTTGGGGGGGCCGTGGGGGGAATGGAAAAGGGGAAAGGTTTTTTGGAATTTTTGGGGGGGGGGTAAAAGGAAAGGGGTTTTTTGGGGGGGGTTGGGGCGGGGGAAAGGTTTTGGGGTGGGTTTGGGGGGGGGGGGGGGGGGGTTTTTAGGGGGGGTTTTTAAACAAAAGGTGTTCAAAAGTTTTTGGGAACGGTGGGAATGAAAACCCTTTAAAAAGGGTTTTGGGGGGCTCTGGGTTTGTTGTAAGGGTGTGGGTGTTTTTGGGGGTTTGGGGGGGTTTGGGGGGGGGTCAGGGAATTTTGGGGTTGGGGGGGTGGGGGGGGGGTGGTTTTTAAAAAAATGGGGTGGGGGGCGGGGGGGGGGGGGGGGGGGTTTTCGGGGGGGAAAAAGGTTGGGGGGGGGGAAATTACGGGGGGGGAAAGGGGGGGGGGGGCGGGGTTTTTTTTGGGGGGGGGGGGGGAAAAATTTTCAGGGGGTTGGGGAAGGAGGGAAAGGAAATGTTCAAAATCGGGGGGGACTTTGGGGGTGTGTGGGGTTTGGGGGGGTGTGTTCGAATGTTCTAAAATTTTTTTGGGGGCCCGGGGGGGGTTTGTGAAAAGGGGTTTTTTTGAGGGCGTTTCCGGGTTTGGGGGAAGGGGCCCCGGGGGTTGGGGGGGGGTTTTTTTTTGGGGGGGGGGGGCGGGGGTTTTGGGGGGGTTTTTGGGGGGGTTTTGGGGGGGGTTTTTTGGGGGGGGGGGGGCCCGGGGGGGGGTTTTGGTTGGGGGTTTTTTTTTAAAATGGTGGAAATTTTTTCCGGGGGGGGGTTTTGTTGGGAAAGGGGTGTTGGGGGGGTTTTGGGGGGGGGGTTGGGGGGGTGTTGGGGTTTTTGGGAAAGGGTGGAAAGGGGATGGGGTTTTTTAGGGGGGGGGGGGTTTTTGGGGGGAAACAAAATTTTGGGGGGGGAAAAAAATTGGGTTTTTGGGGGGGGTTTGGTAGTTTGGAATTTAAAAGGGGGAAGGTTTTTGGGTTTTGAAATGTTAGAAGGAGTGGGTTGTGGGTTTTTTGGGGGGGGGGGGGTTTCAAAAAGGGGGTTTTTCAGGGGGGGGGTTGGGGGGGGAAAAGGGGGGGTCAAATTTTTCAAAAAGGGTGTGGGGGTTTGGGGGTTTTGGGGGGGTGTGGGGGGGGGGGGGGGGGGGGGTTTGGTTGGGGGGATTGGAATGTTTTGGGGTGGGGGTGAAGGGGGCTCTAAAAAAAATTTGTTTTTGGGGGGGGGGCCGGGGGTTTTGGAAGGGGTTTGGGGGGTAAAGGGGGGGGGGGGAAAGGGGCTGGAAGGGGGGGTTTAAAAAAATGGGGAAGTTTTGGGGGGGGCCCTTTTTGGTTTGGGTGGAGGGGGCTAAAAAAATTTTGTTGGGTTCCGGGGTGCCGGGTTTGGCTGGGTGGGGGTTGTTTTAAAAAGTGGGGGGGTGGTCAGGAAGGGGGGGTGTTGGGGGGGGTTTTTTTTTTGGGGGGGGGAAAGTTGTTTTGGGGGTGGGGGTTTGGGGGGTTGGAATGGGGGGGGGGTTTGGTTCCCCTTTTCGGGGTGGGGGGGGGGGGTTGGGGGGTTTTGGGGGGGGGTCGGTTTTCAAAAGGGGGGGTTTTCAAATTTCTGGGGGTTTTTGGGGGGGGGGGGAAGGTTTTGGGGTTCACGGGGGTTTTTTCGGGTGGGGGGGGGGTAATTTTGGGCGGGGGGGGGTGGTAGGGTGGGATTGTGTAGGGGTTTTTGGGGGTGGTTTGGGGGGGGGGGAAGGGGTTTTGTGGGGAGTAGGGGTTTTGGGGGGGTTTTAAAAGGAAAAAGGGGGGGAAGGGGGGGGGGGAAAATTTTAAAAGGGGTGTTTGGGGGGGGTTTGGGGGAGGACCTTTTTTGGGGGGGGGTTTTGGGGTTTTTTTAAAAGGGGAAGTTTGTGAAAGGGGGGGTTTGGGGGGGGGGGGGGGTCGGGGGGGGCTCAGGGGAGGGCCGGGGGGGGCCCCGGGGTGGGGGGAAAAAGGGATGGGGGGTATTTTCCCCGGGGGGGGGTTTTTTGGGGGGGGGGAAAAGGGGCGGGTCGGGGTGTAGGGTTTGGCCCCGGCTTTCCGGGGAAAAAAATTTTTTGGGGTTTGGGGGGGGTTTTTGGGGTTCAAAGGGGGGGGGGGTGTTGGGGGCCGGGTGTTGGGGTTTTTGGGGGGCGATGTCGGGGTTTGGTAGGAAGGGGGTTTGTAAAAGTGGGGGGGGGGTATGTTTTGCGGGGGGGCTTTTTTGGGTTGGGGAGTTGGGGGATTAAACTGTGGGAATTTTTTCTTTTTGTAAAATTTGTTTTTTTTTTTAAAAATTGGGGAAAAAAAAATTTTTAAAAGGTTTTTAAAGGAATGTACGGGAGGTTTTTAAAAGGGGTTTCAGAAAGGATGCTCAGGAAGGATGCTCGGGAAGGTTGTTGGAAAGATTAAAAGAAGTGTTGTTCAGAAGCATGCCGGGAATTTATGGGGAATGTGTTCAGGAAGGTTTACAAAAAATTTTTGGGGAAGCAAAAAGGGGGGCTAAGGAAGTGTTCGGGAAGGATGCAAAAAGGGGAAAGGGGGCCAGAATTGATGCTAAAAGGGAAATTTGGGGGGTTTAAAAAAAAAGGGGGATGTCTGGAAGTGATTCAAGGGGTGAAAAAAGGTGTCGGGAAAAATGAAAAGGAAGTGATTCACGAAGTGTTGTTCGGAAGGATTACAGGGAATTTGTTGCAAAGGGTTTAAAAAGAAAAGGTTTTTGCGGAAGGAGTAAGGGGAATTTTTGCTACAGGAAGGGGGAAAAATGTCGGGATGCAAAAAAATTTTTTGGGGTAAAAAGGGGGGAAAAAAGGGGGGGGGGAAGTACGGAAAAAAAGGCCAAGAAGGTTGTTCAGGAAGGATGCTACAGGAACGATGCTACAGGAAGTTTGTTTCAGGAACGAAATGCTACAGGAATATGTGGGGGAAGGGAGCTGGAAGTGATCTACAAAAGGTTGTTCAGGAATGTTGAAAAAAGGAGCGGGAAAGGGTTTTTTAAAAAAGTTTTTGGCCAGGAAGGTTTTGGAAAGGTTGGGAAGGATGCAAAGGAAGGGGCCCAAAAGGATCCTTAAGGGTTGGGAAAGGGGTGCACGGAAGTGTGTAAAAATTTTGTGGAGGATGTTTAAGGATAGGAAAAAGGTGTACGGAATGATGCTCGGGGAAGGATGCTACAGGAAGTGACAAAGTTTAGGGGTTTGAAAAAAAAATTTAAAAAATAAAAAGTTTTTTCCAAAAAAACAAATATAAAAATTGGGGCGGATCAAAAAGGAGGGAAAGGGGTTTCGGAAGTGTTGTTGAGGAAAAGGATGCTACAAATGATGCTAAAAAATTGTTGTTGGGGGGGCCGGTTTTCCAGAAAGTGTTTTCAGGGGTTGTTCAGGAACGATCCGGGAAAGTGATGCAAGGAATTTTGTTTTGGGAAAAAAGGAAGGTTGTTCGGGGAAGGTGTCGAAAGCGTGTACGGGAATGTGTTGAGGAAGCGATTTAAAAAAAAATGTGTAAGGAAGTGTTTTGAGTCAGGGTTTAAGGAATGAAAAAATGAAAAAAATTGGGAATGTGTTCGGAAAACGATGCTACGGAAGTATGTTTTCAGGAAGTTTTTGTTCGGGAAAGGTTACAGAAGGGGAAAAGGGGAAGGTTTTTTTAAGGAAGGTTGGGAGGGGGAAAAAGAAGGGGTTTAAAAAGGTTTGCCCAGGAGCGATGCTACAGGAAGTGATGTACGGGAAATGATGCTACGGAAGTTTTTTGGAGGGAAGTGAGCTAAAATTTTTAAAGGAAGTGTGTTGCAGGAAGCATGCAAGGAAAGGAAAGGAAGTGTTTTGGGAAAAATTTGGGAAGTATAAAAAAAAAGGTGATGGTTTAAAAAGGGGGTTGTTAAAAAAGGATGACAGAGAATCAAGGAGTTAGTGAAAAAAAGGGTACAGGAGTGTTAAGGAAGTGGCTCAGGAAAGGGGGGCCGAAGGATGCTAGGGGAAATTTGTGAAGGATCTGGGAAATTTGGGAAAAAGGAGCTAGGGGGGAGGTGAGGAAAAGGGTTTAACGGAAAAGGGAATGTCGGGAAGTAAAATTACAGGAATTTGGAGAAGTGATGCTCGGAAGTTTGCGGGAAGGATGCTACAGGATGAGCTCGGAATTTGGGAAAGTATACGAAGTAAAGAAAGGAATTTGGGCAAATGATTTAATCAAAAGAAATGAAAAGGGGGGGTTTTTTGGGGAGAAATTCAAGTTGAGCCCCGGAATAATGTAAAAATCCCGGGGGAAAGAATGCTACAAAAGGGTTGAAAAGAAGGATGCTACGGGAAAGGGAACAGGGAAAAGCTACAGAGTGATCTACGGAAGTGAGTCGGAGGATGTCCGGAGTAATCAGGGAAGTGTTTTTTAAGGGGTGTTTTTTAAAAATGACCCCTTTCCCCCCAGTGATACAGGGTGAGTTTTCGGGTTTTTTTTCCAATTTTAAATTTTACCTATGGGTTTTAAACCCCTTTTTTTGCGGGAAATTATTCTTTGTTTGAACGGGGGAAAAAGAGAATATCCAAGTGGGGAAAAAGGAAAAAAATTACCCATTGGTTTTAAATTTCCCCGGGGTTTTGGTTCTAAACCCAGGTATCCTCCGGTGTGGTTCTTTTTGGGGTTTCGAAAAAGGTACAAATTATTCTTTAGAAAAATTTTAAAAATACCTCCCCCTTCCAGGAGAAAAGGGGTGGGCCCCTCTGGTTTCCTTATAAAGGGGTTGGTAGGGAGTTTTCTTTTTTCCCTCTATTTTTTCCCTTTGTTTGGGGGGTGGGGTTTTTTCCCTGGAAATTCCAAAAAGGGCTTATTTTTTTTAAAAAGTGGCCTTTCTTTTTTTGGGGTTTTTTTTAAAATTTTTTTCTTCTGGTGGGTTTTTTGCCCCTTTTTTTAAAAAGGACGAATTTGGCCGAACTATTTATTTCATTCAAAATTCCGGGAAAATGGTAGAATTTTTCCCCCCTTCCATTTGTGGGGTAGTGGGTTTATTTCCCCCCATTTATTTTGGTGGGGGGGGGGAAATGATCCGTGTAAAAAAGGCAAAAAAATTCAAAGGTTTTTGAATTTTTAAAAAATTTAAAAATTTTTTTTTTTTTTAAATTATTAGATAAAAAAATTTTATAAATTTAATAAAAAAATTTGAGGGGGGGAGGGAAAAATCCACCCGGGAGAACTCTGTCATTTTTTTTTTTTTTTTTTTACTCTAAAAAAATTAAAATTTAAATTCAAATTAAAATTTTTTCTTTAAAGGGAACAAAAGTTTACAAATTTTGGTTATTTTGGGAAAAAAAAAAATTTTTTTGTTTAAATTTAAAAAATTTAAATTAATTTAATTATTTTATTTTAATTTGAAAAAAAATTAAAATAGGGGGAATTGGAAAAGGGAAGGAAAAATTTGTTTTTTGAGTTTAAAATTAAAGTTTTTTTTCACAAAAATTTATTTTAGATACTTTAAATTTTTTTTAAAAATTTTTTTTTTTTTTAAAAAAGGGTATGAGTGTAAAATTGGAACCACCAGGGGGATTGGAGTTAGTTATTTAGGGAAAAAAAAAATTTTTTAAGGTGTTTTAAGGTATAAATTTTTTTTAGAGTTCAGTAGGGTTTTGTTTTGGCCTTTTTTTAATTTTTGTAAAGGTTTTTTTGGGGGGGAAGTTAAATTTTGTTTGGTGATGTGTGTTTGAAAAACGGGGAAACGTTTTAGGTCGGGTTGGGAATAAGTTTTAAAAAGGTTTTTGGGGGGAAAAGGCCCAGTTTAAGTGGGGGTTTCAAAAAATTTAGTTTGGCAAATAAATGGGGGGGGTTTTTTGGCCAGGGAATTTAAGTTTTTTTTTATGCTTTTGTTGGGTTTTTTTCTTTGGGGTTTGGTTTTTTACCCAAAAAAAAAGAAAAAGGGAGGATAAAATGGTGAATTGTGAAAAGGGATTTTAGGCCTGGTTTTTGGGGGTCCAAGTTTGGAAAATTTTTTTTTATACTTTGGGGGGAAAATTTTGGGTTTTTGTAAATTTTATAAGCAAATTTTTCCCCCTTTTTTGGAAAAAAGTTTTGTAATTTTAAGAATTTTGGCATTTGTTTGAAACCCCCCAAAATTTGGTTTTTTTTTTAATTTTAATTGGGTAATTTTTGTGTTTTCAAGTAATTTTTAAATGCCCCCATTTTTGGTTTGGGGGGAAATTAGGGTAAATTTAAAATTTGTCTCACAAAAAAAAATGGGTTTTGGGTTTGGGTGTTTGGAAGTATTGTTTTTTAAGGAAAAAAGGGCCCCAAAAATTTGGGCCCATTTTAAAAGGGGGTGTTTGGTTTTTTTAAAAAGGGGTTTATGTTTAGAAGGCGGTTTTGAAAAGCAATTTGGGGGAACCCTTTCATTGAAAATTTTTTTGGTTTTAAAAATTGGGAAGATGTTTTAATTTGCAGGGATCCCAAAAAAACCCCCGAAAATTTTTGGGGTGGATACTGGGGAGGCTTCGGCATTTAATTTTTTCCTTTTTTAAAATTTTTTCCCCAAAAAAAGGGGCCCCGGTTTAGGATTTCCTTGGAAGGAAGTGGCCCCAACTCCCACTAAATTTTTCACCACAGAAACCCTTTGGGAAAGCTTAAAAAAGACAGGCACTCACCTACCCCAAAACGGGTTTCCAACCCACGGAAACTTAAAAACCCAAAAAAAAAAAGGGAAAACGAGGTTTCCCAAAAAACCCCAAAACCTTAACCAATGGAAACTTCACTTTTTGAAAAGTTGTTTACTTCCAAAAAAAAAGACTGCCTAATGATTTTTAAACCCTTTAAAGTTTTCCAGAGGAAAAAGTTCCCCGTAAAACAAAAAAAACAAAAAATTTTCCCCAGATTTAAAAATCCCAAAAAAAAGAAAAATTTAAAGGGGGCAACCATAAATAAAATTAAGTAAAAACTTGTAAGGGACAAAGGGGCAAAAAAAATTTTAAAGGAAAAACCCCCTGCCAGGGACCCCCCCCAAAAAAATTTAAACCCCCCCTTTTGGGGAAACCATTGGGGGAAAAAAACTTTTTAAAAAGGAAAATGTGTAGTTTTGGGGGTTAAAAAGGGAATAACCCCCTTTTTTGGTGGTTAATTTTTTAAAATTGGGGAAAATGTTTAAAAAAATTTTGGTTGGGATTCCTGTAAATTAATTTTTTTGGGGTGAAATTTTTTGATTAAAAAAGTGGTGAAATTAAATTATAGGGGGAACCCGCCTGTAAAAAAGTGCGTCCAATATTCGGCCCCCCAGGTTTTCAAAAACGGGTTTTTTGGGGTTTTTGGGGAAGCAGGGGTTTCATGAAAAAATTTTTAATCAACAACCGGGAGGAAAGGGAAAAATTTAGATTTAAAAGAATGCGTTAAAACTCCTGAAAAGAGACTTTATTGAGCAGTACAAGAAATTTCCCTGGTCTCTTCCCTTTTTTTCGCTGGGGAAAAAATAAAATTTTTTTTTGGGGAAAAAAACCCCGGGGGGCCCCAAAAAACCCCCCAAAATTTTTTTTTTTTATTTGGGGAAAACAAAACAATAAAACCCCCTACACTGGTTAAAAATTCCCCCCTGCTACAAGGGTTAAAAGACCCTTTCCCGGAAAGCCGGGGGGGGAAAAAAGGTTTATCCCATTCCCAAAAAAAATCTTGGGCACAAAAGGAAAAACATGACAAAAAAACCCGGGGCCTTAAACAAAATTGATTCGGAAAAATTGGGAAAGAAATTAATTCCCCCAAAAATTTTTTAAAAGGGAGGAAAACCCCTTGGCAATTTCTAAAACCCCCCCCTCTTTTTCCCCCAAAATGCTTTTTGCCATTGGCATTTTCAAAATTTACCTTCAAGTAACCCTTTTCTCCATAGACTTTGGGCAATTTTTTGAAGTCTTAATTTTAAAAAACGGGGGTTAACCGCTACATTTCCCGGGGGGGGCATTGGGCCCAAAGTTCAAAAACCTTCCTTTTCTACCCGGTTTTTACCAGAAGGGGGGGCCAATTTTCCCCAACACAGGGAAGGTTCCAAAAAAAATTCTTAGGAAATTGATTGGGAAATTTTAAAGGGGGCCCGAAAAAGTCCCCCCTAAAAATTTCCCCCCCGGGGGGGCCAAATGGAAAAAACCCACAAAGCCAGGGGTGTTTTTGGGGGGAAAACCCCCCCCGGGGTGAGAGCCCCCAAACGGGGGGCCGTTTGTGGCCCAAATCCAAGGGGAAGCTGACCCCCCCAAAAAAAAAATTTTTTACTTCCCCCCTTTTTTTGCCGAAAAGGGAAATTTTTTAATGAAGCCAAAAGGCCGATTTGGGTAACCCGGCTTGGGGAACGGGGAAAGGGGGTTCAGGGAAAAATGGGGGGTTAATCATTTCAAGGGGGGAACAACGGTTAAGGCCCCAAAGGGGGAAAAATTTGAGAATTAGCAAACCAAGGGGAAAGGTTTAACCCTTCAAGGGAAGATGGGAAAATGGGTGGGAAAATTCAAAGGATTCCCCGGTGTTTTTTTTCCAAAACCAGGGGGGGAAAGGGGAAGGCCCGCTTGGGAGCCCAAAAATCTGAAAAATGGGGGGAAATTTTCCCTATTACTTTTTCCCTACCAAGACCTTGGCCCTAAAATGATCTTTAATTTTTTGGAGTGGGGAAAAAATCTAGGGGGAAAAAAAGGGAAAATTTTTTGAAAGGGAAATGGGGTTTTAAAGGGGAACCCATTTTCCCCCCACTCGAGGGCTTTTTTTTCCTTATTTGGGGCCCCCCAAAAAAAATTAAATATAGATTTATATTAAATTATTTTTAAATTTTTATTTATTTAAAAAAATTTTATGGTAAAAAAAAAAAGTTTAAAAGAGGGGTGGGAGGGGGGGGGAAAAATTTTTAAAAGGTTAAAAAAAAATTTCCCCTGGTTTTTTTTTTAAACATGGGGAAAAAAATTATTTTTTAATAAATTAATTTTTTTTATATAATTTATTAAATTTTTAAAAATTTTTTTACTTACCGAAAAAAAATTTAAATTTTAAAGAAAGAAAAATTTTGGGAAAAAAATTTTTTTAAAATTTTTTGTTTTAAAAAAAAAAAATTTTTTTTTTTTTTTTAAAAATTATTAAAATTATTAAAATTTTTATTATTAATAATTTAAAATTTTTTTTAATAGGTAAGGGAATTTTTAACTTTTTTCAAAATTTTTTTTTTTTTAAAAATGTTTTAAAATTTTTTTTTTTTAATTTTTGAGTTTTTTTTAAAATTTTTTTTTGGTGGTTTGTTTCCCCCTTTTTTTCTTTTTTTTATAAAAAAATTTTTAAAATTTTTTTAATTTTTTTTTTTAAAAAATTTAAAGTTTTTTTTTTTTTAATTTTTTAATTTTTTTTTTTTTTTTGTAAAATTTTTTTTTAAAAAAATTTTTAAAATTTTTTTTGGGGTTTTTTACCTTTTTTTTTTTAGGACTAAAATTGTCATTTTTGTTAACCCGGGGGTTTTTTGGGGTTTGGTGTTTTGGGGGGGGGGTTTTTAGTGTTGTTTGGGGGGTTTTGGGGGGTGTGTGTTTATGTTTTACTAAGGGGAAAATTTTTAAATTTCGGAATTTGATTTTATTATTTCCGGGGAGTTTCTCCTGTTTCCCCACGTTATGTTGATTTTTTAAATTTTTTTAAATTTGGCTTTGGCCCCTTTTTTGGGTTTGATTTGCATAAATCAAAAATGCGCCAATGCCCTCGTTAGCAATGATTTTAAAACCCTTACAAAATTTTTTAAAAAAATTTTGAAAAGATTTATTTTATAAAAAAACCGGGGGTTTAAAAAAAAAAAATTTTTTTACTTTTTTTCCCCTTTTAAGGGGGTTTTTTTTTTTTTATATAAAAAGGGAACGGGGGCCCCCCCGGGGGCCCCCCCCCGGGTCCCCGGTTTTCCTCCGGTTTAAAAATTTGGTTTTAGCTTTTCGTAGGGAAAGGGGGGTAATTTGTTGGGCTCGGGGTTATTTTTCCGGGAACACTGGGTTCGTACCCTTTTTTTCTTTTCCGGGGTTTCCCCCAAACCCTTTTGGGGGGAATCTTTTCCTTTTTTGCTTGGGGGGAATTTTTTTCAAATTTGTTTTGGGTTTTTTTTTTAAAAGATTTTGGGTTTAGGTATTCCAGTTCAAGATGGGGGGGGGAGGGGAAAGGGGACAAAAATGGGGAAAAAAAAGATTAAAATTTTTCCTTTTTTCTTATTCCTTTCCTTTCCCCTTTTCCCCCCCCCTCCAAAAACCCCCCAAAACCCCCAAAAAAAAAAAAACCCCCCCCCCCAAACCCCCCCCACTAAACCCAAAAAGGGGACTCCCAAACCTTGTCTTGTGATTTTCCCCAATCTTTAAAATTATCAAGGGGGTGGCGGCCTTAAAGGAACAAGTTTTAAAAGAAAACCCCCCTGGGGAAAGGGGAAAAATTTTTTTTCCCCCC
>NW_026484284.1:0-7500 GCF_026875155.1 Cherax quadricarinatus | reverse complement strand
AGGTGACAACAAGGGGGAGCCCAAAAATGTTAAAATTCCGGGTTCAACCCAATGTCCCCACAGCAAATAGTAAAAGGGTGGGAAAAGCAAAAGGGGTGGATGACCCGGTGTCCAAAGAGCACGAAACAGGAGTCTCAACCGGGGGTCACCCGAAATACAAAGGGGGTTGAACAATTTTTCAAACCCAAAAAGGGTTTTTTTTCCGGTGGCGTTATTAAAAAAAAAAAAAAAAAACAAAACAAATTTTCCCCTAAAACCCAAACCTATTTCCCAAATCTCCAAAAAGGGCCGCCCTTTTTAAATTTTAAAAGCACAACCAAAAGAACCAGAAATTTTCCCCCCAAAAACCCCCCCTTTTTTTAAAAAAAACCCCCCTAAGGCCCCCCCCCCCCTCAAAAACCATTCCCCCTTTTTTTTCCCCCCCAAATTTTTAAAAAATCAAAAAATTAAGGGGTTTTTTTTTTTCTTTTTGGGGTTTTCCCCTTTTATTCCATTAACAAACATTTTTTAAAAAAAACCCTTTAAAAAAATTTCCCGTTTTTAAAAAAACCCCCGGAGTTTTTTTTTGGGGAATTTAAAAAAATTTTTTTAACCTTTTTTCCCGTAAATTTAAATTTTTAAATTAAAATCCTTTTAATTTATTTAAAAAAAAAAATTTTTTTAAATTTTAAAAAGGGAAATTTCTTTTTCCCGGGGTCATCTTTTCTTTTTAAAATTTCCAAAAAATGGGTTTTTTTTTTGATTTTTTTTTTAAAAGGGGGAAATTTTTCCTTTTTTTAAATAAAATTTTAAAAACCTTGATTTTTCCCCCCCTTTACATCAAAGGGGTTAAAAAAAGGGAGGAAAAAAATTTTTTTAAAACCCAAGGATTAATTGTTTTTTTTTAAACTTTTTTAAAATTTAAAGGGGCCCGGGAAAACCCCCAAACTTCCCCCCAATTTTTTTTAAATTAAAAACCCCTTTTTAAAACAAATTTTTGGTAGAAATTTTTTTCCCTTTTTGGGTTAAAAAAACCCCAAAAAATTTTTAAAACCCCTTTTACTTTTTTCCCCCAATATAGCTTTTGATCTTCCTCAAAAAATTTTTTTAATTTTGAAAGGTAAAAGGGCCCCTTTTTTTTGGGGGAAAAAAAAAAAAAAAAAAAAAAAAAAATTAGGGGGGTTTTTGGGGGGGGAAAGGGGCAAAAAAAGGGGGTGGGGCCCGGGGGGGTTTTTGGGGTTCCCCCGGGGCCCCTTTTTTTAAAAACCCCTTTTAAAAAGTTCCCCCCCTTTTTTTTTGGGGTATTTTTTTGTGGTTTTTTATTCCCCCCCAAACCCATCAAATTTTTTATTTAAAAAACCGTTTTTAATTTTATAAAAAACTAGGGGGAAAAAATTTTTAAAAAATAAAAAAATTTAAATTTTTTCCCCGGGGGTGGGAAAATTTTTATTTTCCCCCTTTTTTACCCCCCTTTAAATTTTTTTTTTTTTTTTTAAAACCCCCAAAGTACCAGCCCTTCCCCCTTTTTTTTCCCCCAGTTTTGGGAAAAAAGGGTTTTTTAAAAATGCCCCAAAAACCTTTTTAAAATTCCCTTTCCCCTTTAAAGTTCAACGCGCCCGGGTTTTTTGGGCTTTTTTTTTTTAATTTTTTTATTATTTTCCTTAATTTTTTTTTTTCCCCTTTTTAAATTTTTAAAATTTTTTAAAAAAAATTTTTTTGCAATAGGGTTTAAAAAAAAGGGTTTACCCTTTTAATCTTCCCCCTCTTTTTGGGGGTTTTTCCCCCAAATCCCTTTTTTATTTAAAAAATTTTTTTTTTTTTTTTTTCTTTTATTGGTTTTTTTTCCTTTAAAAAATTTTTGGGGCTTTTTTAAAAACCCTTTTTTGAAAAGGGAAAAGGGAAAGAAGGGAAAAAAGGAGGGGGGGAAAAAAAAATTTTTTTTTTTTTTATTTTAAAAATTTTTTAATTTTATTTTAATTTAAAAGAAATAAAATTTTAATTTGGGGGGAAAAACTTGGTTTTTTTGGAAAAAAGGGGTTTGGAACTTTTTTAAGAAAAATTGGGGTTCCCGGTTTTTTAAAATTTTGAAAACTTGGGTTTTCCCCGGTTTTTATAAAAACGCCTTTATTTATGGGATTTAAAAAAAATTTTTTTAAAAAATAATAAAAAATTTTAAAAAAAACCCAAATAAAATTTTTCCTTTTCCAAAAAAATTTTTTAAACCCCAAATGCCCCAAAAAAAAGGGGGGGGAGGAGAAAAAGAAAAGGGGGGGGGTTTAAAAAAAAAGTCCAAAAAAAAAAGGGGGAAAATTTTAAAATATTAAAATTTTTTAAAATAAAAATTAAAATTTTTAATTTTTAAAAATTAATTTTTAAAAAAAAAATAAAATTAAAAGAAAAAAAAAAGAAGAAAGAAATTTAACGCTTTTCTTTCCCTTTTTTAAAATAAACTTTAATTGGAGTAAAAAGGAAACTTTTATTCCAAAGGTTGTTTTGTTAAATTTAAAATATAAAATAAAAAAATTTAAAGGGAATATTTAAAATTTAAAAATTTAAAAATTTTCCCCCAAAAAAAAAAGGGAACCCCCCCCCCGGGGGCAAAAAAAAGGAAAAGCCCCGATGGCCCCCCCCCGCCAAAAAATAGGGAAAAGTGAAAAAATTTGGGGGGTTTTTAAAACCCCATTTTAAAAAGAAGGGGAAAAAAATTTGGGCCTTTTTCCCAAAAGGGCCCTAGTTTGGTTTAAAATTTTTTTCCCCCCGGGGAAAAAATAAAAAACCCCCCCCCCCTTTTTTATTTTTAAAAAAAATAAAAATTTTGTTTAAAATTAAAAATTTAAAAAAAAATTTTTTTTTTTCAAAAACCCCCCTTTTTTAAACGGGAAAAATTTTTTGGATTTGGAAAACCCCGGGGTTTTTTAAAAAAAATTCCCCTTTTTAAAACCCAATTTTTTTTAAAAAAAAAGAAAAAAAAGGGGAATTTTTTTTTTTCTTTTTTTTGTTTAATTTTTTAAAAAATTTTTTAAATTTTAAAAATTTTTTCAAAAAAGGGAAAAAAAATTTTTTTAACCAAATTTTGGGGGGGAAAAATTTTTTTTTTTTTTTTGGGTTTAAAAAAAAAATTTTTAAAAAAAAAAAAGGGTTTAAAAAGCATTTTAAAAGAAATTTTGGGGGAAAAAAGGAAAAAGAAAAAAAAAAAATTTTTTTTTTTTAAAAAAAATATTTTTTAAAAATTTTTTTTAAAAAAACCCCCTTTTTTAAAAAAAATTTTTTTGGGGAAAAAAATTTAAAAGAAAAAAAATTTTTTTTAAAAGGAAAAAAGGAAAAATTTTAAAACCCCTTTTTTTTGAAGGGGGGGGAAAAAAATTTATTCAAAAAAAAAACCCTTTTTTTAAAAAATTTTAAAATTTTTTCTTTTCTTTTAAAAGGGGGCCCCATTTGTAAAAATTTTTCCGATTTTAAAAAGTTAAATGGGGTTTTTGACCCCTTTCGGAAACCGCCCCGGGAAATTTTCCAAAAATCTTTCCAAAAGGAAACAACCCGTCTAAAAGGGCCCGGTCCCCAAAAAAAAAAACTCCCTTTTCCCTGTGATCTTATAGTGAGTGATGGTATATTATAATGTATCTCTCTCTCCTCCGCTCCAGTGAGTACATGTTCGAGACTTTCAGGTGTTCCCAGTAATTTAAATGCTTTACTGGCTCTATGTGGACAGTAAACCATCTCTGTTTTTGTTCAGGATCTTATTATTTCTCTTGTCTTGAACGGGGGCGTCAACACTGAGCAATATTCCAAGTGAGGGAGCACTAGCGATTTGAAAAGTGTCACCATTGGCATTATTTCCCATGTTTTGAAAGTTCTCAATACCCACCCTGTCATCCTCCTGGCTGTCGTGATCTTTGTCTTGTTATGTTCTTTGAAAGAAAGGTCAGCTGACATAATTATTGCCGTACCTGAAACCCATACCTTTAACATACCTACAACCAATTCCAGGGATGCTATGGTCAGGAACCCTCGTGGTAAATCCTTATGACCACAGTGTGTGAGTGAGGGTCAGTATGTGGCTTTATTTACCTGCATCATTATTGACCCTTGTGTTCGTAGGGTCGATGGTGATTGACTCCGGTGGTCAAGGTTGCCATACAAACCTTTGCTTCATGGTTTTAAGAACGGTGGCTCTTTAACAGTGTGAATAACTGGGTGTTTTTTTATGTAAATCTCGTCTGTCATAGGTAAGGGGTTTTGATACCCCATTCTTCAAATAATGACGAGAGTTTGCCGTCCAAGTGGCTAGTTTATTGTGCACTTCACATCCATCCTGTGGACGATAATGGCTAGTATATTTGTGTACCCCATATCCATCTTGTGGACGGTAGTGGCTAGTTTATTGTGCATCCCATATCTATCGTGTGGATGGGAACGTAGGAGCAAATGGATACACAGTAGCCCTAAGCAATAGGCAGCAAAAAATTAACAGAAGTACATCTGGATATATATATATATATAATATATATATATATATATATATATATATATATATATATATATATTATATATATATATATATATATATATATATATATATAAAGATTGGAGAGTGACGGGAGATCCAGCGGCCAGAGGAGAGAGCTCTTCGTCATTGTTTTTTCTTTTCAGCGTTTTACTCTAACAATCTCACAAGATTCAATTCAATTCAATTCAAAGTTTATTCTCTATAAGGATTACAATGCTGAGTTTACAGAAATTTGGTTATTGTTTGGTTTACATGTAGTAAAATTGTGATTACAGAGTGTACCACTAGAACGCTTAGCATGGCTAGGCATTTCGGGCAGACTTAGTTTTATTCTTAATTGTAAAATATTACAAACTATGAGGTAAGTTGGTATTATGGCTAAGTGACTAAATACTAGTTTATGAGTTTAACAATGTGAATGCTTTTGTTTTGGCACAGTACATAGTTTCAGTATTGGAGTATCACAGGATTCATTATTTTAAGATTGAGATTAATATTTCTGTTTATGGTCAAATGAATGAGTGAGTGTAAGTGTGAACCACCAGGTGGTATTCGTGTAGTTAGTTGACGGAGTGTATCAGGGAGATAAGATGTTTTCTAATGGTAGTTTTGAAGGTGATGAATGTGTCTGCAGTTCTAGAGTTCTCAGGTAGGGTATTCCAGATTTTAGGGCCTTTGACATAAATTGAATTTTTGTAAAGGTTTAGTCGGACACGGGGAATGTCGTAGAGATGTTTGTGTCTGGTGTTATGCCTGTGGGTTCTGTCACAACTATCAAGAAAGCGTTTTAGGTCAAGGTTGATATTAGAGTTTAAGGCCCTGTAGATGTAGATTGCACAGTAGTAAGTGTGGATGTACTGAACAGGGAGTAAGTTTAGGTCTATGAAGAGTGGGGGGGTGTGTTTGCCAGGGATGGGATTTAGTGATTATTCTTACTGCAGCTTTTTGTTGGGTTATTATTGGCTTTAGGTGTGTTGCTGCAGTTGATCCCCAAGCACAAATAGCATAGGTGAGGTATGGATAAATAAGTGAGTGGTATAGTGTGAGAAGGGCATTTTACGGCACGTAGTATCGTATCTTGGAGAGGATCCCAACCGTTTTTGGATACTTTTTTGGTTATATGCTGGATATGGTGCTGAAATTCAGGTTGTTGTCAAGGTATAAGCCTAGGAATTTGCCCCCATTATTTCTGGTAATTAGAGTGTTGTCAATCTTAATGTTAATTTGTGCATCTCCTGCTCTGCTACCAAACATAATATAGTAGGTTTTGTCAGTGTTAAGCGTAAGTTTATTGGCTGTCATCCAAGTCGATATTTTAATCAGCTCCTCATTCACAATGGTGTTGAGGGTGGCAAGATTAGGGTGAGAGATGACATAAGTCGTGTCATCAGCAAAAAGAATGGGTTTCAGGTGTTGGGATACGTTTGGAAGGTCATTGATGTATATGAGGAAGAGCAGGGGACCAAGGACACTTCCCTGCGGAACTCCAGTATCAAGTGGCCGTGTTGCTGATGCTGTGTCTTTAATGGTGACGTACTGATACCTATTAGTAATAAGCAAGCGCATGGCCTCTTATACCGTAATGATCAAGTTTGTGGAGTAGGATGTCGTGGTCTACTGTGTCAAAAGCTTTTCTTAGGTCAATAAAATTGGAGATGTGCTCCAATTTCTAGCAGATGGATGCCAACCAGGAGGAAGCAAGCAGCCAGGGAAATGGCACTGCTGGCAATACTAGGAGAGGCAAGTGTCGGTCATGCTTACAGCTTCGTTGTCTTAACTCTAATGGTTTCCTCTGCAAACACGGTAGTTGCCCTGGTTCAGGATGTCCTCCTGTGGAAAGTGATGATCCAGAGCCACCTCAGGCACCTGAACCCACTCCAACAGATTTCATCTCATCAGACAATCTCTTGGAAGCAATTAAAGCAACAGGTACGAGGACACTCACACATATTCCCAAAGCAGCCCGTCCACACGCAGCTGGGAAACTTACAGACCTCTTGAAAAAAGTAAACGATGGTTCCACTATCTTAAATGCTCCACCAACCATCAAGGCATGGCACAACTTGCTACTTTTTGGCAATGTCTGCTTAGCTGTGCCGGAAAGAAGGGGAAAGAGGCTAGCCTCAATGATAATTAAATCCTTAAGATATTTTCCTAGAGTTGATAACCTCATTCGCCTTCCCCGTCAACACAAAAAAGGGAGAGGCAGAACCCCCACTCACTCTACTGACAGTGAAAAAGTCAGAGTCCAGGTGAGCAAGAAAATTGAAGAGGGCAACACAGTGGGGGCAATCAGAATTATTACCAGTGAAGATACAGTTGCTCCCAGGGATGCTGACACTGCTGAAACACTTGGAGGAAAGCACCCTGCCAGGGAAACCAGTGGCACCAACAGTTCCAACACCTCTGTTCCCACTATGGAACCATTGATTGTGGAAGACTCAGACATTTACAAAGCAATAATGTCGTTCCCATCTGGCTCTGCTGGGGGTTACACTGGAATAAGGCCACAGCATTTAAAGGAAATGGTTAATCCAGTTATTGTGGAAATTGCAGAGACACTGCTTTCAGAGATCAACAATTCCTTGGCTGGTCTGATTCCTGATGAAATTAGACCTTTCTGTTTTGGTGCAACACTTTGTGCACTTAAAAAGAAGGGTGGAGGAATTCGGCCAATTGCAGTAGGCAACACGTTACGCCGCCTCGTATCCAAAGCTGCTGTCCGAAGTATTCGTGCACAGGCAGCCATGATGTTTCAACCAAACCAGCTTGGCTTTGGGGTCTCTCAAGGAAGTGAAGCAGCGGTTCATGCAACAAGGGCATATATCAACAACCTGCCTGAGGACAATGCAGTGGTAAAATTAGATTTCAAGAATGCGTTCAATCTCCTGAAAAGAGACGTGATATTAGCAGCAGTACAAGAACATTTCCCTGGTCTCTTCCCTTTTGTTTCAGCTGGGTATAGCAAGGAATCAATGCTTCTCTTTGGAGAGCATGAAACAATCACGGAGGGT
>NW_026484273.1:0-27634 GCF_026875155.1 Cherax quadricarinatus | reverse complement strand
GGGGAACCGGCGTCTCCCCCGAGGTAGGTGCTAAAAGAAAAAGAGTAACGCATTCACCATATTCTTTTAATTGCTGTCTTGCCAGAGGACTGCTGAAGGGGCGTTTTATATAATGGTATATAAGTCTCCAGGCTGAGGGACTGACCACCTCAAAACTACGTCTTCAAAGGTGATGGACTGATTACATCGTCTCTACTACTTCTGCTGAGTCCTCTGTACTCGACTGAAGAAGACTACTGTGCAGGCGAAACGTTTCGGAATAAAGATACCTAACTGTTGTACATGAAAGGTCATCAGTCCCTTAGCCTACGGACGGTATTCTTCACATTAACTCCAAGACTGAGGGACTAATTACCTCATCTCTTGTACGTAGTTCTGTCTTCCAATTATGTCCTTAAATTTGTACTGATAAAGCCACTGGACGGCGAAACGTCTACAAAAATAAGATACCCAGATGTTGCACTTGTGTCTAATATTCATCGTGTCCAGCAAGGATACACTGTGGTAAGACTGCCTCGCATGCTTTTAAATTCCAAACTTCCCACCTCTGTACAACTTAGGGTCAAGCAACTACCGTAGCTGTTATTTGTTTCTTGATAGATTTTTGTTGTTGTAGATGTCTGAATTAATTTGCTTTTTTTTTGTTACTTTAAGTACTTGATGTCATCTGTTCGTACCGTTTTAAGAGTTTATTAGTCATCTGTTTGTGCCTTTTTAAGTATCTGTGTCATTTGTTTGTGCCGTTTTAAGATTTTCTTGTAATAGTATGTTTTTGCCGTTTTAAGTTTATATTGTATTCTGCTTTTGTCGCTTTAGATTTTTGATGGTACTTGTTTATATTTAGAAGTATTATTATTATTATTATTATTATTATTATTATTATTATTAATATTATTATTAAGTTGGTCTACAACTATCTCAACTTTGGAGACTTATAAACCGAGGAGCCCCGAATAAATATTTAATATAAATTAATAGTTTGTAATAAAGTTGGTAGAATTACCGACAATATGTAAAGTAAAAGGACACAAGTGCAACTAATGTGACATTTATTGTGGCAACGTTTCGCTCTCCAGGAGCTTATCAAGCCTTACAAACAATACATGGACACAGAGGGTATATAAAGGCTCAGAGTGAGGTGAATACTAGTGAGGTACCATTTCGATGTTCACTAGTGGTAGTAGTAGTAGTAGTAGTGGTAGTGACAAAAGCAATTAATTCGTACATGAGTAAAAGGATATAAAAGCTATTACTTGGGTAACATAAAAATAGGTTGGACAATATAAAACTGGAATGAGGCAGGTTGTTTCAGTGTTCACTCTCTGTGCTTTGTGTAGTATAACAGGAGAGACTATGTGATGGCAGGGTTTACTGTTTTCAGGGGATTCTTGCTAGACTTCGGAGATGGTGAAGCTGCCGTTGTTTTGTTTAATTGTATTCGAAACAGCGATCAGTGCTGATTCAAGGCACTTGCGTGTGCGGAAATTAGTTTCTTTTATCACTAATTGGGCGTCTCTGAATTTCATAAGATGATTGGTGGAATTTCGGTGTTGTACACAGGCGTTGTTTAAGTTGTCGTTCCTACATGCGTATATGTGTTCATTGAGGCGGGTGTCGAGGTTTCTTGCTGTTTCACCTACGTAGATCTTGTCACAGCCTCCACAGGGTATAGTGTAAACTCCTGCATTGACTGGTTCGTGGAGCTTGGGTTTTGTCCTGGTTAGATCCTTTATTGAAGTGGTAGAAGCGATGGCGACTCTGGTGTTAGCTTGTGAAAGTACTTTTGAGACGTTTAGTGCAACCTGGCTGTTGGGAAGAATTATAACTTTGTTGGGAGCGGTGTGATGCGTGGAGAATTGATGATCTGAAGAGCTCTTTTCTTGCAGTCTTTGATGAAAAAAGAAGGAAATTGTACTCAGTGAATGTTTGGTGAATGTAAGTACATTCCTCGTCAAGAAATCAGGACTACAAATTCGGTATGCTCTTAGGAAAAACCGATGATGATGCCTCTTTTGGTCTTGGTATCTTGACTGGAATAGAAGTGTGTGAGATCATTTTTATTGGTGGGTTTCGATAAACTTGAAATCTTAGGTTGTTGTCTACTTTGTGAATGAGGACGTCGAGGAAAGGTAGCTTGTCATTGGACTCTTCTTCTAGTGTAAACTGAATCGCTGGTTCAACTGCGTTGAGCCTTGCCTGAAGATCCCGTACATCAAAACGTTTTGGAGTTATTACGAGGACATCGTCCACGTAACGTAACCAAGTGACGCTTGAAGGGATGATGTTGGCGAAGTGTTCGGACTCTAGGTGTTCCATGTATAAGTTGGCTAGGACGGCATTATTGGGGACCCATTCCCATGCCGTAGGTTTGTTTGTAGAGCTTGTTAATGAAGGAAAAAACAGTTGAAGTTAACACAGAGTTCAATCAAGTCAACAAAATCCGGGAGGTAAAGGAAGATTAAGGTCCCTGGTTGACTTTACGTCGTAGAACCTCGATGGCTTTTTTGGTAGGTACTTTTGTGAAGAGGGAAGTCACATCCAAACTGCTTAGTTTCTTGTTACGGATGGAGAGGTTACGGATGCGGTTGAGAAGGTCGCCTGAATGTTTAAGAAGAGCGGGGCTGATGGTCCCCAGAAGGCAGGAAAGATGTTTGGCAAGAACTCCGGCTAGTTTGTGTGGAGCACTGCCTATTCCTGACGTGATTGGTCTGAGAGGAATATTGTGTTTATGGGTCTTGGGTAAACCATACATGTGTGCTGGTTTAGGGTTGCTTGGTAACAAGTACAGAAGTTTCTTCCCTTCTCTAGTGCGTTTGAGTATTTGTCTGCTTTTGTATAGAAAGTCTTTGGTGAGCGTCTCCCACTGTTGAGTGCTGATAGGTTCGTATGTAGATTGATCATTCAAAAGGACCTCGCCAACGACCCCAACATTATCGTCACCACCGCCGACAAAGGAGGTGGAGTCGTCATACTCAACACCAGTGACTACAACACTAAAATGATGGACCTTTTGAATGATCAATCTACATACGAACCTATCAGCACTCAACAGTGGGAGACGCTCACCAAAGACTTTCTATACAAAAGCAGACAAATACTCAAACGCACTAGAGAAGGGAAGAAACTTCCGCACACGCAAGTGCCTTGAATCAGCACTGATCGCTGTTTCGAATACAATTAAACAAAACAACGGCAGCTTCACCATCTCCGAAGTCTTAGCAAGAATCCTCCTGAAAACAGTAAACCCTGCCATCACATAGTCTCTCCTGTTATACTACACAAAGCACAGAGAGTGAACACTGAAACAACCTGCCTCATTCCAGTTTATATTTGTCCAACCTATTTTTATGTTACCCAAGTAATAGCTTTTATATCCTTTTACTCATGTACGAATTAATTGCTTTTGTCACTACCACTACTACTATGGAAATAAGTGGTATAAAATACCGACACAATGGCAATATAAACACAAATGCAGTATAATGTGATCCTTTATTGACTACGTTTCGCCCACACAGTGGGCTTTTTCAAGTCACAAACAGAACTACCTGGGTTGGAAGGAACGCGAGTATTTATTCCACAACCACGACCATCAAGGACATCACCAGTAGTAGGCAGGTCAAGCCTCCATCCTCTGCAGGGGTATACATAATCCCTTGTAATGACTGCAACAAGTTATACGTGGGCGAAACATCAAGGGACCTCCAAACACGTATTTCAGAACACCAATACGCAAGCAGGTCTGACGACACAAGGAATGCCTGCGTACAACACCGTAATTCACACAACCACTTGATAAACTACAGAAACTCAAGACTTATCGCCACAGAAGACAACACCCAATACCGAAGAATCCTGGAATCATCACTTATTTCTATATCCGACAACTTCAACCAGAATAGTGGCTTCTATAACATAGCTGAACCACTTGCCAAGAAACTTCTTCATCGCTATCCCACATAAGAACACTGTAGAGGGTCTGCTCACAAACTTGTCCAGTCTCCTTTCCAAGCTACCCAAGTTTTTAGACTCTACAACCCAACTCGGTACATCATCAGATGCAGCATTCTTCACCTGACCTCAGCCGGACTATAAATACTCGCGTTCCTTCCACCCCAGGTAGTTCTGTTTGTGACTTGAAAAAGCCCACTGTGTGGGCGAAACGTAGTCAATAAAGGATCACATTATACTGCATTTGTGTTTATATTGCCACCACTACTACTACTACTACTACCACTAGTGAACATCGAAATGGTACCTCACTAGTATTCACCTCACTCTGAGCCTTTATATACCCTCTGTGTCCATGTATTGTTTGTAATGGCTTGATAAAGCTCCTGGAGAGCGAAACGTTGCCACAATAAATGTCACATTAGTTGCACTTGTGTCCTTTTACTTTACAATATAAATTAAGTTTAGCGAGACACTCGCGGAAATAAACGAATACAAAATTCTTCTTACTACTGCCTACTAAACAGGTCAAGAAGCCGCAGTGTTCTGCTGTTAAATCTCCGAGACTAACTCCTTCGCCTTTAATAAAACTACCATAAAGCGCAATGTGTATTGTTATACAAGCCCAGGCACTGGGGGTTACAGTATTTGCTGTGTATAGCGTTATGATTTCCTCCTACCCCCAAACTACATTGCATGTACCCATGTTTAACCCCCAAACCTACAAACACTACACTGCAGGTTCCAGGGAACCCCTGCTAACACATTTTCCCTTTTTTCCCTGCAATTTTTTACCTCTGAAAACACCACCCCAAAATAACTGTTGTTTATTTACAACGTAAAACACTCAACCTGAGACAAAAACACTTTTGTTTCTGCATGGGGGACCCTCTAAACCTTTGGGGAAAATTTTATAAATCGCCGGGTGCGGGGGGGGGGGATGGAAGGCATTCAGGCTCGGTTTCAGGGAACTAGAGCACAGATCCAAGTCCCTAGATAAAGGGCCCCCTCACCAGAGTAAGGGGAACCCCCCTTGAGGGGATATTTTTTCCCCTTTGAAAAAGTTTTTAAAACCCCCCAAGCACCCCGTGTGCCCCCCCTGCCGGGCTCCTTTACATACAGTGTTATGGGGAACAGAAATCTAGAAAAACCAAAACCCTCTCCCCAGTGTGACACTACATCGCTTGTGCTACTAGAAAGCTTTTGTCTTTTTTCTTAAACCGCTTTTTTGACAACTTACTTTCACTAGTGGGGATTTATTTTTGTTCCCCCGGTTCTTGTTTTCAGTCATGAAGCGCCTGGGAGAGGGTCAGTCATGGAGAGTAATGGGTTTTTGGGACCCCGGGGAAAAGAAAACGAAAAAAACAAGGAATTTAAAACCGATACCCCCTAACGTCCCACATTATGAAAAAAAAATTTTTAAAGGGGGTTTTCAAAGGAAGCAAGACAGCCAACCACGGGAAATTTTCCACCTGCACAATCTAGTGCGGGCATGGGTTTAGAGCAGGCGTCCTGCCTCTCATAACTACTGTTTACTATAACATGGTCTTGCATGCACTGTCAGGCCCAACAGAATGTAGTTTGCAGTTTACAAAGACTTTGAAAAAGTCTTCGAAAAAGTGTGTCAGGGTGTAAACCGCACACAATGTGTACAAAAAAAAAATAACGGGAAAAGGGGGCCAGAGGGAAATTTTTAAAACTTTTTAAAAAATTAAACCGCAAAGAGTAATATTTAAAACAGAGGCTGCCAAAAAGTAAAAAAGTTGTCTTTCTAAAGGGAAAAATTTTTAATCGCCATATCCATTTTTCTTTATCCTCTTTACCTGACCAGACAACACGTAAACAAACTTTAGAAAAAAATCCTTGGCAGATGATATTACGATTAGTGGGGTAAAAGCCCATCACCCCTTTTCATCAAGACATTTATTAAAAAAAAACGTTTCCGCAAAAGTTTTTTTTTTTAGTCCTCATATAGAGATAACTAAGAAGAAAAAATTTTTTAGTGGGGGAAAGGGTCTGGTGGCAAACTTGAGGGGTTGTTGTAGAAATTTGGTGGTAATAGTGGTATAGGTAGAAAGAATGTATTTATTTGTAATAGAGTAGCAGTTTTTATTAGTAGTTGAAATAGTAGTAGTAGTAGAAATTATAGTAATAAAAATAGTAATATTTGAAATAGTAATAGTAATACTAGAATTTAGAAAACAGTAGTGAAATTGTATAATAGTGTATTTAATAACGGGTATAACATTTTAGTAGTAGAAGTAATAAAAAGTAATAGTAAAAGAAAATGGGTTGTAGTAATAGCAAAAATTTAACAGTAGAAACAGAAATTGTGGGTAAAGGGGGGAGGTAAGACGGGTTTGGGTTTGAGGACTTGTCAGCAGAGAAAAAAACCAAAAAAGTAACATACTGGGTAAAAAAAAAATCAGACAAGTGTAAATTGGGGAAGGTGGGAAGACCTCCTGAGTGTCGCTATTAGGGCAGCAGGAAAAACCCCAAAAGGGCGGTGTTTAAAAATTGTGCAGCAATTTTTGGGGCCCAAAGGTTTGGATAACTAGAACTGCCTGATTTTTTGGGGAAATGGTGTTGGCTTTTGCTTTTCCTTGTGCTTCAAGGCCCCTGTGTTTGGCCAAATCTTATTCGGGGAATTGTTATTTTTGGCTTCCTGAATTTTAAAATGTGTCCTCTGCTGCGAGCTTTTTATCTCCAACTTGTCGGTAGGAAAAGGAGCCCACAGAGGAAAATTTAATGTGACAGTTTATTGTGGCAACTTTTGCTACCCGGGAGTTTTTTTAAAGGCATTAAAAACATTAAAAAGGACCCCAACCCAAACACACACACAAACACCTGTGACGGGGGGGTTTCCCCCAGGGGTCGGCCTAGGACCGTGCTTTTTGGTAAAATGTGAACGACTTTGAGGGAAAAGGGTTAGATCAAAAGGGTGTCCCTTTTTTGCAGATGATGTAAAGGGTTAATGAAAAATTAAATCTGTTTGGAGGACCGGGCGGGACAAAAAAGAGACCTGGACGGGAGGGAAACCCCTGGTCGAAAAGGGTTTTTCCAAAATTTAAATTCCTGCCAACCCCAAATTTCATGAAGATAGGGGAAGGGCACAAAAAGCCCACAGGAGGGGTATAGGCTGGTCCCCCAAACATTTCCCAAACCTCACTCAAGGGAGAAAGTCGGGGGGGGTGAGTTTAACACCGAGCATGTTTTCCGGAAAGCACACATAAATCAGAAACTGTGACCCTTTTATGGGCCCCTGGAAACCTGAAAAAAAGCTTTCCCGAACCTTTTTAAGGGGAATCATTCAAAAAACGTACACCGTGTTGTCGGCCCATTACGGAGTATGCAGCACCTTTTTTAAACCCCGCATTTGATAAAGCACGTCAAAAAAACTAGAGAAAGTAAAAAGGGTTTTGGGGAAAAGGGTTTTTCCCGGGAAAGCAAAGGGGGTTTGTCCTATGGGGAAAGTTTAAAGGGGGAAAATGGGGCCCCCCCAAAACTGGGGGGAAGGAGGGTGGGGGAGACATGAAAAACGACTTTAAAATACGGGCGTGGAATAGAAAAGGTGGAAAAAGACAGGATTTTCCCCGGGAGGGGACACAAAAAACAAGAGGCCAAAATTGGGAAATTTAAAGGAACAAATGAGTCAGAGAGATAGTGGGAAAGGGATTTCTTCTTTTCATAGAGTTGTAAGGCTGGGAAAAGCCAAAGAAAAGGGTCTTTAGTGGAGGAGGAACCAAACCCCGTTTAAGCGAGGTTTGATAAAGCTCAGGGGAGGGGGGGAAGAGAGGGGGCCCTTTGTAGAAAACCGGTTTGAAGAGGGGGGCCAGGAGCTGGGGCTGACCCCTGAAACCAAAAATAGGTGAGTACACAACAGGGGGGGTGGAAATCTTTAGCTAAAGTACTTTCGCATTTCAGGGGGCGTCATCGGGTTTTGGCAGTGTTGAAAGGTTGCAATGAAGGATTGAGGGGGGAGTTTTTTCTCAGAAAAACCCGCCAAAGTGGGCCTGGCCCCTTTTTTCCTGGTTCCCCGGGGAAAACCTTTCAAAAGGAAAAACCCCAGGAGGGGGGCGCCCAGGCCCCATCTGTGCTATTCTGAGAAAAAAAACCCCCCCTCACTTTTTTCCCAGTTGAAACCCTTTTTTGAACCTGCAAACTCCTGATGACCACTGAAAAATTTGGCGAAAGTATTTGGCTAAAAGGTTTTTGACCCTCCGTGGCTTGCCCTTAACAAAATTAAATCTTTCCGTCTGCGATTTTTTTTGCGCTTATACATTACATTTTTTATTTATTTTTAAAATTTATTTTATATATATAATACCCTTTTTTAAAAATATATTATATATTTATATTTTTATATAAAATATCGTGTAAATTGGGAAAAAACTTGCAAACGAAAAGGGGATTTTAGGAGTGAAAATGTCAGAGTTTCCCACTTTAAAGGGGTTTCAAAATCATGAGGAAATTTTTAGGATGGTTGTTGGGAGAACCTTTTAAAATAGGGCATGTCAAGCCAATGTTTGATCATTTAAAAGTCACTTGTTCTCTTAGGCGGGAATACTGCTGTACACAAAACGGGCATTTTTCAAGGCAAGCAAAATTGCTGTTTGGTATGTGCAGACAAACTTCCCCCGCCCCCCCTTTTAAATTCGTCAAGTACCCAAAATTTTTTTGGAAGGGTTTTAAGTCCCCTTTACCTGTACTCTTAGAATGCAGGGAGAAAGATACATCGTAAATTTTCCCTTGGAAACCGTTTGATTGATTTTTCCAAATTTCAATAGAAAATTTTCCCGAAGAGGCTTAGCAGACGGTTTTTAAAAAAACCCCCCGTGTTTAAAACAAGGGTTTCCATGGCCCCAAATGAAAAAATAAGTGTAAAGGGTCCAAAACTGTTTAATAAAACCCTTCAGCCATACTGTGCATGGTACGTTTGGTACGTAAGACCGTAGTAACGCCGGGCTTTATCAGGCCCTGATCCCGGGAGGCCCGGGAGCGGGGGGTGACCCCCGGAAACACCCTCCGGGAGGGGTTTTGGGTTTAATTCCTTGGATTTAAGAGTCCTTTCGCAATAGTGACCCTGTCATAAAAATTTCTTGAAGTTTCCAAACATATTTTGTCATCACTCTTAATTAAATTCCCTTTATCCAAATTGTGTACCTCTTACCATGGCCTCTGGAGAAGGGGTTTTCCCCTCCCCCTGGGGACTCTGGAGGGGATAAAAAAAACCCCCCCACTTTGGGACTCTGGAGAGGGATACCCCTCCCACTGGCACTTGGAGAGGGATTTTTCCCCCCCACTGGCAATTTGGGGGAGGGATAAACCCCCCCAATGGCATCTGGGAGGGATACCCCCCCCTGGCATCTGGAGGGGGGAAAACCCCTTTCCCCCTGGCACTCTGGAGAGAGAACCCCCCCCCACTGGAAAATGGAGAGGGATACCCCTCCCCCTGGCACTCGGAGGGGATACCCTCCCACTGGCACTCTGGAGAGGGGAAAACCCCCCCACTGGCACCTGGAGAGGGGTTACCCCTCCCTACTGGCACTCTGGAAAAGGGATACCCCCCCCCATGGCACTCTGGAAGAGGGGGTACCCCCCCCCACTGGCACTCTGGGGAGGGATTTCCCCCCCCACTGGCACTTGGGAGGGATCCCCCCCCATGGCACTCTTTGGGGGAGGGGAATTTCCTCCCCCTGGCCTCTGGGAGGGATAACCCTCCACCATTTAATTGGGAAGGGTTACACCCCCCCAACCTCAAAACTTTTGGGGAAGGGTTTCACCTCCCAAACCCTCAAATTTGGGGGGGGATACCCTCCCAAACCCTCAATCTGGGAAGGGGGCACCTTCCCCAAACCCTTTAATCTGGGGGAAGGGGTGCACCCCAACCATCAATTGGGGGGGTTCCCTTTCCAAACCCTCCCCAAACTGGGAGGGTACACCCCCCAACCATTTAAATTGGGGGAAAGGGGTACACCTTTCCCAACCAAACAATCTGGGAAGGGGGTTTACCTCCAACCTCAAACTGGGAAAGGGATTACCCCCTCCAACCCTCAAACTGGGAAGGGTTTCACCTTCCCAACCCTCTTTTTGGGAAGGGATTTCACCTCCAAAACCAAACAATCTGGGAAGGGATACACCTCCAACCATCAATCTGGGAAGGGGAAAAACCCAACCCCCAAATTTGGGGAAAGGGGTGACCTCCAAACCCTCAATTGGGAAGGGATTAAAACCCCCCATCAATTTTGGGAAGGGATTTCACCCCCAACCCTTTATTCTGGGAAAAGGGTTTCACCTCCACCCTCAATCTGGGAAGGGGGGCACCCCCAAAACCCTCAATCTGGGAAGGGGGTACAAACCCCCAACCCTTTTTAATTGGGAAAGGGCTTCACCTTCCAAACCCTCAAACTGGGAAGGGATACACCTCCAAAACCCCAATCTTGGGGAAGGGGGTACACCTCCAACCATCAATCTGGGGGGATACCCTTCCCAACCCTCAATTTTGGGAAGGGATACACCCCCAAACCCTCAATCTGGGAAGGGCTACACCTCCCCCCATCAATCTGGGAAAGGGGTACACCCCAACCTCAATCTGGGAAGGGGTGAAACCCCCCAACCCTCAATTTTGGGGGGAAGGGTACACCTCCAAACCCTCAAAACTGGGAAGGGATGCAAACCCCCAACCATCAATTTTGGGAAAAGGGGTAAAACCCCCCAAACCCTTCCCAAACTGGGGAAAAGGGGTGCCCTCCCAAACCAAACAAATTGGGAAAAGGGAAACACCTCCAAACCCTCAATTTTGGGAAAGGGGTAACACCTCCATGGGATTGGGCCCAATGGGAGTTTTAAAATTTTTTTTCTCCTTTAGTCCCAAAATGAAAAAAGGGTAAAAAATATGCCTTTGCCCCCTTAAACCCAAAACACCTAGCTAAAAAACACCTAGCCTTACCGGCCCCAACGGTTTTAAAAAAGTTCTGTTAAAATCCACAACCCCATTTCTCCCCTTTCTAAAAATAATCCTTTTTTTATTTAAATCCCGCCCCTTTATGGTTTCGGGGCCCAAACCCTTGGGAGCAAATTTAATGAAACCCCCAACCAAAGTTTTTATTTATATATGATGCGATTTAAAAGGGTTTCCAAAGGTGGCCCCTGCGGTTTACTCCTTTCCCAATTTATCTGAATGTCCCTTGTCCAACATTAACTTTTACCCTTGTCAGGTTTTGGGAAAAACGGTTGGGGAAGGGGTTTTATGTTTTTTTGTTGGGGCTCTTGTTGGGAAAGGGCTGGGCCCCCCGTTCTTTATATCCTCAACCTTTTTTGAATTCCCCGAATTAACTTCCTTTTTATGTTCTTATTTTTTTTATACGAATTTCCTGTAAGACCCTTTCGGGCTGACTAGTACCCATTAACAGTCCCCAAGTCAAAACCCAAAGGGTGTCTAAGGGTTTTTGTGTGCGGATTTCTGTTTATTGTTCCCAAACGGTATTGTAAAATTTAATTCTCCCTCTGCACCTCTAACCCCACCTCATCCCTCCTTTCTGCTTTCTTCTTTCTCCCCTTTTTCCTCTTCTCTCTCTCTTTTCTTCCTTCTCTCCTCTCTCTTTTAGCCAGGGTGTCCCTCGAGCTTGGGGTTTTTATTCTCCAGTTTTTAATCTCCGTTGGGTTTTTTATGAAGAAACATTTGTCCTAAGTCTTAGGAAAAAAAGAAAAAAAAGGGGTGTGAGGGAGGGGGACAGGTGCAAGTTGGCCCCCCGCGGGGGACTCAAGTAACCCGATTTAATCAAGATTTGTTGTTTTTTTGAGGAAAAACTTATTTGGTCACGTGACACCCCACGGACGTGCGGCCCCAGTGGGGGAGAAAGGGGAATGCTAGGGAAACGGACCGGAAAATGACAGTAGAAAGAGCAGGAAAGGGGCAGAGGGGGCGTTTCGTGGAAGGAAAAAGAAAATAAAATAAAGGGGCCCTGGTAAGACCCCCGGGGTCCCAACCCGGGACTTTGGGAAGTACAACTTTAGTGACGGTACGAGGAAAAAAAAAATGGAAGAGGGAAGGGAAAAAAAAAAAAAATAAAAAAACAAAAAAATAAAATTTGAAATGAAAAAAAGATGGGAAAGGAAAAGGGTGATGAGGGGAAAAGATGAGGTTTTTTTAAAAATTTAAAAGAGTTTTTAAAATTTCCCCCGATGCCCTCCCAAAGGACTCAATTTTTGTTCTCTGTTTTCATTCTTGACACACCTGTGACCCGGTTTTTGATGTTTTTTCCCCACAGCAAAAAGCCTGGTAAAACCGGCTGTTACTGTTGAACCCGATCCAAGTTGTCAGTGGATAAATCTGGCATTAAAATGGGAGTTAAAAAAAACAAACTGGTCATACGATGGTCTACGAAAATTACAGATGAGATACATTAAGAAATTAATTAAAAATTCTGAACACGAGGATAATAACGATAGCATGATGACAGTGACAGATATAAACAACAGCGGTGTGATAGTGACAGGTATACACAAGAGTAATAGTGACAGTAATCAGTGTAAACAGTGTTAATAACAGTGACAACTATATACAACAAGAATAGTGACAGTATCAGTCAAAACAACAGTGTTGATAACAGTAACAATATATACAACAATAACAGTGACAGTAACCAGTGAAAACAACAGTGACAGCAATCAGTATAAACAACAGTGCTGATACTAGTCACAGGTGCCCAACAATGAGGACGATGATAATGCAATGATCTATTCAACAAACCTAACTTCAAAAAATACCAAGAGTATTACAGCAGAAAATAAAATTAAGAATCAATGATAAAAGCGGAAAACAAAACTATTACAAAACTCTAAAAACAATGTAGAGAGTAAAATAAAAGAAGTGTGGAGTGACCTGAATGTCCCGGGAGAGCAGAGAAGCAACGCCCCTGGAACTAGCCATTTCCTGTGTGCGAGCATATATACAAGTCTTCCTTCATGTTCCTCACTCACACACACACACACACACACACACACACACACACACACACACACACACACACACACACAGAAACTGCTAAGGGACATCGATACCTCAAAGGCAATGGGACCGGACAACATCTCTCCATGGGTCCTTAGAGAGGGAGCAGATATGTTGTGCGTACCACTTACCACAATCTTCAACACATCCCTGGAAACTGGGCAACTACCTGAGGTATGGAAGACGGCAAATGTAGTTCCCATTTTCAAAAAAAGGAGACAGAAAAGAGGCACTAAACTATAGACCTGTGTCATTGACGTGTATAGTATGCAAAATTATGGAGAAGATTATCAGGAGGAGAGTGGTGGAGCACCTGGAACGGAACAGAGTATAAATGCCAACCAGCACGGATTCACGGAAGGCAAATCCTGTGTCACAAACCTTCTGGAGTTTTATGATAAAAAAACAGAAGTAAGACAAGAGAGAGAGGGGTGGGTTGATTGCATCTTCTTGGACTGCAAGAAGGCCTTTGACACAGTTCCTCACAAGAGATTAGTGCAGAAGCTAGAGCATCAGGCGCATATAACAGGAAGGGCACTGCAATGGATCAGAGAATACCTGACAGGGAGGCAACAACGAGTCATGGTACGTAATGATGTATCACAGTGGGCACCTGTGACGAGCGGGGGTCCCACGGGGTTCGGTCCTAGGACCAGTGCTAATTTTTGGTATATGTGAACGACATGACGGAAGGGGTTAGACTCAGAAGTGTCCCTGTTTGCAGATGATGTGAAGTTAATGAGGAGAATTAAATCTGATGAGGACCAGGCAGGACTTCAAAGAGACCTGGACAGACTGGACACCTGGTCCAGCAAATGGCTTCTCGAATTTAATCCTGCCAAATGCAAAGTCATGAAGATAGGGGAAGGGCACAGAAGACCACAGACAGAGTATAGGCTAGGTGGCCAAAGACTGCAAACCTCACTCAAGGAGAAAAAATCTTGGGGTGAGTATACACCGAGCATGTCTCCGGAAGCACACATCAATCAGATAACTGCTGGCAGCATATGGGCGCCTGGCAAACCTGAGAACAGCATTCCGACACCTTAGTAAGGAATCATTCAAGACACTGTACACCGTGTATGTCAGGCCCATACTGGAGTATGCAGCACCTGTTTGGAACCCGCACTTGATAAAGCACGTCAAGAAACTAGAGAAAGTACAAAGGTTTGCAACAAGGTTTAGTTCCAGAGCTAAGGGGAATGTCCTATGAAGAAAGATTAAGGGAAATCGGCCTGACGACACTGGAGGGCAGGGGGGTCAGGGGAGACATGATAACGACATATAAAATACTGCGTGGAATAGACAAGGTGGCAAGGACAGGATGTTCCAGGGAGGGGACACAGAAACAAGAGGCCACAATTGGAAGTTTAAGACACAAATGAGTCAGAGAGATAGTAGGAAGTATTTCTTCAGTCACGAAGTTGTAAGGCAGTGGAATAGCCAAAAAATATCCCACATAAGAACACTGTAGAGGGTCTGCTCTCAAAAATTGTCCAGTCTCCTTTCCAAGCTACCCAAGTTTTTAGACTCTACAACATAACCCTATCGTACATCATCAGATGCTGCATTCTTCACCTGAACTCAGCGGACTATAAATACTCGCGTTCCTTCCAACCCCAGGTGTTCTGTTTGTGACTTGGAAAAATGGCCCACTGTGTGGCGTAACGTAGTCAATAAAAGGATACCAATTATACTGCATTTGTGTTTATATTGCCAACCACTACTACTACTAATACTACCACTAGTGAAACATCGAATTGGTACCTCATAGTTTTCACCTCACTCTGAGCCTTTATTTACCCTCTGTGTCCAAGTATTGTTTGTATTGGCTTGATATTAAGCTCCTGGAGAGCGAAACGTTGCCACAATAAATGTCACATTAGTTGCAAATCTGTGTCCTTTTACACTAACATATAAATTAGTTTTAGCGAGACCAACTCGGGAAATAAACGTATACAAAATTCTTCTTACTACTGCCTACTAACAGGTCAGAAGACGCAGTGTTCTGCTGTTAAATTCGAGATACTCCTTCGCCTTTAATAAAACTACATAAGCGCAATGGTTTGTATACAAGCCAGGCACTGGGGGTTACAGTATTTGCTGTGTATAGCGTTATGACTCCTACTACACAAACTACACTGCATGTATCATGTTTAACACCCAACTACAAACACTACACTGCATGTTCCATGAACTGCTCACACACACTATACCTCTATGTTCCTGCAATACTTTACCTCTGCAACACTCACCCACACAAATACACTGTTGTTTACTTTACAACTGTAAAACACTCAACCTGAGACACAAACACTGTTGTTTCTGCATGGGGGAGCCTCTAAACGCGTAGGGTAAAATTATAAATCGCCTGTGCGGGGGGGGGGGATGGTAGGCATTCAGGCTCTGGTTTCAGGGAACTAGAGCACAGATCCAAGTACCTAGATCAAGAGCCTCACCAGAGTCAAGGAACTCCCTTGAGGGGATATTTCTTCAGTGTAAAGCTTTTACATGTCCCCCAAGCACACCGTGTGTCCCTGCCTGGTCTCCATTACATACAGTGTTATGTGAACAGTAATCTAGCAAATAAACACATACAAACTCTGCAGTGTGACACTACATCGCTTGTGCTACTAGTAGCTTTTGTCTTGTTCTTGATCCTGCATTTTTGACAACTTACTTTCACTAGTGAGATTTATTTTTGTTACCCTGGTTAGCTATGTGTTCAGTCATGAAGCGCCTGGGAGATGTCAGTCATGGAGAGTAATCGGTTTTGATCCGGGAAAGCAACGAAATAACAAGGAATTTAGACCGATACACTAACGTCCCACATTATGCAAAAAAAATCTTGAAAAGGTTTCTAAGGAAGCAAGACAGCCAACCACTGGAATTTTCCACCTGCACTAATCTAGTGCAGCATGGGTTTAGAGCAGGCGTCCTGCCTCTCATAACTACTGTTTACTATATACATGGTCTTGCATGCACTGTCAGACCACAGAATGTAGATTGCAGTTTACAAAGACTTTGCAAAGTCTTCGTCAAAGTGTGATCATGGTGTAAACCGCACACAATGTGTACAAATCGAATAACTGGAAAAGTGGCAGATGGTAATCTTTACTTTTTAACAATTGAACGCTAAGAGTAATAGTTAAACAGAGGCTGTCCAAAAGTGAAAAGTTGTCTTTCTCAAGCAAAAGTTTACTCGCCATATCCATTTTTCTTTATCCTCGTTACCTGACCAGACAACACGTAAACAAACATAGTATAAATACTTGGCAGATGATATTACGATTAGTAGTAGATGACATCACGCCTTCATCAAGACATTTATTAAGAAAAAACGTTTCCGCACAAGTGTTTTATTTGAGTCCTCATATAGAGATAACTAAGAAGCAAAAATTTATTAGTGGCGGAAGGTCTGGTGGCAAACTCTGAGTGGGTTGTTGTAGTATTGTGGTGGTAAGTAGTGGTATAGTGTAGTAAGAAGTAGTAGTGTAGTTGTAATAGAGTAGCAGATTTATTAGTAGTTGTAATAGTAGTAGTAGTAGTATTATAGTAATAGAATAGTAATAGTTGAAATAGTAATAGTAATACTAGAAGTTAGTAACAGTAGTAGTAATTGTACTAATAGTGTAGTTATAACAGGTATAACAGTTTCAGTAGTAGTATAGTAATAATAAGTAATAGTAAAAGCAATAGGTTAGTAGTAATAGCAATAATATTAACAGTAGTACAGTAATAGTAGGTAGAAGAGGGGCGAGGTAAGACAGGTTGGGTTTGAGGACTTGTCAGCAGAGAGTAAAACAAATAAAGTAACATACTGGGTAAAAAAAAATGATCAGACAAGTGTAAAGCTGAGAAGGTGGGTAGACCTCCTGAGTGTCGCTCATTATGGCAGCAGAGATAAACCCAATGGCGGTGTTTAATAATTGTGCAGCAATCTTTGGGCAAGGTTTGGATATACTAGAACTGCCTGACTTTTTGAGGAATGGTGTTGGCTGTTGCTGTCCTTGATGCTTCAAGGCTCTGTGATTTGGCGCTAATCTTATTCAGGGAATTGTTAGTTTTGCTTCTCTGAACTTTATGTGTCGCTCTGCTGCGAGCATTTATCTACAACTTGTCGGTAGGTAAGAGACTCACTAGACGGCAAATAATGTGACAGTTTATTGTGGCAACGTTCCGCTATCAGAGCTTTTTCAAGCTATTACAAACATTACAAAGGACACACACACTAAACACACACACAAACACCTGTGCACGAGCGGGGTCCACAGGGGTCGGCCTAGGACCAGTGCTATTTTGGTATATGTGAACGACATGACGGAAGGTTAGACTCAGAAGTGTCCCTGTTTGCAGATGATGTGAAGAGTACCCGTAATGAGAAATTAAATCTGATGAGGACCAGCAGGACTTCAAGAGACCTGGACAGGACTGGAACCTGGTCAGCAATGGCATCGCGAATTTATCCTGCCAATGCAAAGTTCATGAAGATAGGGGAAGGGCACAGATGACCACAGGACGAGTATAGGCTAGGTGGACAAACACTTGCCAAACCTCACTCAAGTGAGAAAGATCTTTGGGTGAGATTTAACACACGAGCATGTCTCCGGAAGCACACATCAATCAGATAACTGTGCAGCCTATTATGGGCGCCCTGGACAACCTGAGAAAAAGCATTCGAGACCTTGGTTAAGGGAATCATTCAAGAAACGTACACCGTGTATGTCGGCCCATTACTGGAGTATGCAGCACCTGTTTGGAACCGCACTTGATAAAGCACGTCAAGAAAACTAGAGAAAGTGACAAAGGTTTGCGACAAGTTGTTCCGGAAGCTAAGGGGATTGTACTATGAGGAAAGATTAAGGGGAAATCGGAGCTGTCCCCGACAACTGGAGGGAAGGAGGGTCAGGGGAGACATGATAACGACTATAAAATACTGCGTGGAATAGACAGGTGGACAAGACAGGATGTTCCAGGGAGTGGACACAGAAATACAAGAGTGCCACAATTGGAAGTGATGTTACAAATGAGTCAGAGAGATAGTAGGAAGGATTTCTTCTGTTCATAGAGTTGTAAGGCTGGGAATAGCCTAGAAAATGACGTAGTGGAGGCAGGAACCATACACAGTTTTAAGACGAGGTTTGATAAAGCTCATGGAGCGGGGAGAGAGAGGGCCTAGTAGCAACGGTTGAAGAGGCGGGCGCCAGGAGCTAGGGCTCGACCCCTGCAACCACAATAGGTGAGTACACAACATGGGGGTGGAAATCTTTAGCTCAAGTACTTTCGCACTTCTCAGTGCGTCATCAGGAGCTTTGCAGTGTTGCAAGGTTGCAACTGAAGGAGTGAGGGGGGAGTTTTTTCTCAGAATAGCGCCAAAGTGTGGCCTGGCGCTCTTCCTGGTCTCTGGGCACTTCTAGGAGAGCCCAGGAGGAGGGCGCTCCAGGCCCATCTGTGCTATTCTGAGAAAGAAATCCCCTCACTCCATTCCAGTTGCAACACCTTGCAACACTGCAAACTCCTGATGACTCACTGAGACATGGCGAAAGTACTGTGCTAAAGGATTTTGACCCTCCGTGGCTTGTCCTTACTTATTAAGATCGTTCCGTCTGCGATTGTTTTTGCGCTTATACATATACATTATTATTTATATTTATTTATATATATATATAGATATCCTATTTATATATATTATATATTTATATATATATATATATATAATATCGTGCCTGATTAGGTAAATCTTGCAAACGCAAAGGGATTTTAGGAGTGAGAATGTCAGAGAATATCACTTTCAAGGGTTCATAATCATGAGGTTATTATTAGGATGGATGTTGGAGAACCTTTAATAAAATATGCATGTCAAGCCAATGATGATCATTTAAAGTCACTTGTTCTCTTAGGCTGAATACTGCTGTACACTAAACAGGCATCTTCAAGGCAAGCAAAATTGCTGTCTTGAGTATGTGCAGACATCTTCCACAGCAGCATTTAAGTTCTGTCAAGTACCTAATTTCTAGGAAGTTTGAAGTCCTTGACCTGTACTACTTAGAATGCAGGAGAGAAAGATACATCGTAATTTACGCCTTGGAAACCGTAGATTGATTTGTCCAAATTTCAATAGAAATTATCCCGAAGAGGCTTAGCAGACGGTTGTATAAACCCCCAGTGTAAAGCAAGGGTGCCATGAGCACACTGAAATAATAAGTGTAAAGGGTCCAGACTGTCAATAAACCATTCAGCCATACTGTGCATGGTACGTGAGATACGTAAGACCAGTAGTAACTGCCGGACTTGATCAGGCCCTCGATACGCACGCGAGGCCTGGCAGCGGGGGGCTGACCCCCGGAAACACCCTCCTGGGAGGGTGGCTTTAATTCCTTGGATCATGAGTCTTCGCAATAGTGACCGTGTCATAAACATTTCTTGAAGATACCAATCATATTTTGTCATCACTCTTAATTAACTTCCTTCATCCACTTGTGTCACCTCTTACCATGGCACTCTGGAGAAGGATTTACCCCTCCACTGGGCACTCTGGAGAGGGATACCCTCCCACATGGCACTCTGGAGAGGGATACACCTCCCACTGGCACTTGAGAGAGGGATTTCCCCTCCCACTGGCAAGTGGAGAGGGATAACCCCTCCAACTGGCACTCTGGGAGGGATACCCCTACCACTGGCACTACTGGAGGAGGGAATACACCCTCCCACTGGCACTCTGGAGAGAGATACCCCTCCCCCACTGGAAATCTGGAGAGGGATACCCCTCCCACTGGCACTCTGTGAGTGGGATACCCTCCCACTGGCACTCTGGAGAGGATACCCTCCACTGGCACTCTGGAGAGGGATTACCCATCCCTACTGGCACTCTGTGAGAGGGATACACCTCCCATGGCACTCTGGAAGAGGGATACCCCCTGCACTGGCACTCTGCGGTGAGGGATACCCTTCCCACTGGCACTATGGAAAGAGGGATACCCTCCCATGGCACTCTGGAGAGGGATACCTCCCACTGGCACTCTGGAGAGGGATACACCCTCTACCATCAATTGGGAAGGGTTACACCCTCTCCAACCATCAATCTTTTCATGGAAGGTTACACCTCAACCATCTATCTGGGAGGGGATACTCCTACAACCATCAATCTGGGAAGGGAGGCACCTCCCAACCATCAATCTGGGAAGGGATGCACCTCCAACCATCAATCTGGGGGAAGGTTCTCCTCCAACATCCAATCTGGGTAGGGTACACCTCCCAACCATCAATCTGGGGAAGGGATACACTTCCAACCAATCAATCTGGGAAGGGATTGCACCTCCAACCTCAATCTGGGAAGGGATGGGATTACCACTCCACATCATCTGGGAAGGGATACACCTCCAACCATCTTTCGGGAAGGGATTGCACCTCCAAACCATCAATCTGGGAAGGGATACACCTCCAACCATCAATCTGGGAAGGGGACAACTCCAACCATCTATTGGGAAGGGATGACCTCCAAACCATCAATATGGGAAGGGATAACACGCCTCAACATCATATCTTGGGAAGGGATTACACCTCCAACATTCATTCTGGGAAGGGTTGCACCTCCACATCACATCTGGGAGGGGTACACTCCAACCATCAATCTGGGAAGGCTACACCTCAACATCAATCTGGGACATGGGCTTCACCATTACACCATCATCTGGGAAGGGATACACCTCAACCATCAATCTGGGAGGGATACACCTCCATCCATCAATCTGGTTGGGATACCCTTCAACCATCATTCTGGGAAGGGACGTACACCTCCAACCATCAATCTGGGAAGGGCTACACCTCCATCCATCAATCTGGGAAAGGATACACCCCAACCATCAATCTGGGAAGGATGATACCTCCAACATCATTCTGGGAAGGATACACCTCCAAACCATCAAATCTGGGAAGGGATGCACCTCCAACCATCAATTCTGGGAAAGGGATAACCTCTCCAACCATCCAATCTGGGAAGGGAATGCACCTCCAACCATACATTGGGAAGGGATACACCTCCAACCATCAATCTGGGAAGGGATACACCTCCATGGTGATTGCCTAATGCAGTTTTCATTTTGTATCTCCTTTACGTCCCAAAGTGAAAGAGGGTAAAAAATATGCCTTTGCCACCTTACCTAGCACCTAGCTAGCACCTAGCCTTACATGGCTACACGGTCAAAACGTTCTGTAAAATCCACAACTCAGTACTACTCTACTAAACTAATCCTTTATATAACTCCAGCCTTCATGGTTCGGGGACTACCTTGGCAGCAAATTTATGAACCTCCACAAGTTTCATTTATATATGATGCGCATGAGGGTTCACGGTGGCGCTGCGTACTCCTTTCAATGATCTGAATGCTCCCTTGTCCACATTACTTATACCGTGTCAGGTTTGGAAATTCGGTTGAAGTTTGATGTTTTGTTGTTGGGTCTCTTGTTGAAGGTCTGTACCACGTTCTTTATATCCATCAACCTTTTTCGATCACGAATTATCTTCCTTCTTATGTTCTTATTTTTCTTATACGATTACCTGTAAGACGTTTCGTCTGACTAGTACCTATTAACAGTCCCAAGTCAAACCGAAAGGGTGTACTAAGGTTCTGTGTGCGGATTATCTGTTTATTGTTCAAGTCATGGTATTGTAAACTTTATATTCTACCTCTGCACCTCTAACCTACCTCATCCCTCCTTTCTGCTTTCTTCTTTCTCCCTTTCTCCTCTTCTCTCTCTCTCTCTCTCTCTCTCTCTCCTCTCTCTGTTACGCCAGCGTGTCCCTCGAGCTGCGTTGATTACTCGCAGTTTTAATCTCAGTGGATTTTTTATGAAGAAACATTTGTCCTAAGTCTTAGGAAAAGAAGAAAAAAGGAGTGTGAGGAGAGGAGACAGGTGCAAGTTGGCCGCCGCGGGGGACTCAAGTAACAGATTTAATCAAGATTTGTTAGTTCTTTGAGGAAAGCTTATTTGGTCACGTGACACACACGGACGTGCGGACACACGTGAAGAGAGGTGAATGCTAGTGAAACGAGACGAAGTGACAGTAGAAAGAGCAGGAAAGGACAGAGGACGTACGTAGGAAGGAAAGAGAAAGTAAGATAACGGACCCTGGTAAGACACGGGGTCGAACCTAGAGACTTAGGGAAGTACAACTGAGCTGACGGTACTAGAGGAAAGAAAAAATGGAAGAGGGAAGGGAAAAAAAAAAGATTGTGATGGACAAGGCAAAGATGATGAGGTGAAGGAGAGATGAAGGAGGGTGATGAGGTTCAATAAGATGAGTTTTTCAACCTTCATTAAGACGAGATGCCACTCCCATGATGCGACTCATGGACTCTTAATGTGTTCATCTGTTTACATACTCTGACACACCTGTGACGGTTTCGATGTTTTCCCTACAGCAAACAGCCTGTGTAAACCTGGCTGTTACTGTTGACCAGATCAAGTTGTCAGTGGATAAATCTGGCATTAAATGGGAGTTAAAAAAACAACTGGTCCATACGAGGTCTACGAAAATTACAGATGAGATACATTAAGAAATTAATTAAAAATTTCTGAACACGAGGATATAACGATAGCATTGATGCAGTGACAGAATATAAAAACAGCCGGGATGATTGTGAAGGTATACACAAGAGTATAGTGACAGTAGTAATCGTTGTAAACAGTGTTTAATAAACAGTGACAACTATATACAACAAGAATAGTGGACAGTAATCAGTCAAAACAACAGTGTTGATAACAGTTACAACTATATACAACAATTACAGTGAAGTAACGGTGAAAACAACTGTGACAGCAGCAATACAGTATAAAACAAACGTGCTCTGATACTGTCACAGGTGTCAACCAATGAGGGACGATGATATTCAATGATCTATTCAACAAACCTATCTTCAAAAAATACAAGGCTTTACAGCAGAAAATAAAATTAAGAATCAATGTAATGCGGAAAAAAAACTATTACCAAAACTCTAAAAACAATGTAGAGGTGCTATAAAATAAAAGATGTGTGGAGTGACCTGAATGTCGGGGAGGAGAGCAGAGAAGCAACGCCCTGGAATAGCCATTTCCTCGCTATGTGCGCGCATATATACAAGTCTTCCTTCATGTTCCTTACTCACACCACACACACACTCACACACACACTCACACAACACAACACACACACCACACCACACAGAACTGCCTAAGGGACATCGATACCTCAAAGGCAATGGGAACCGGACAACATCTCTCAATGGGTCCTTTGGAGAGGGAACAAAGCAGATATGTTTGTGCGTACCACTTTCCACAATCTTCAACACATCCCTGGAAATGGGCAATACCTGAGTTTGGAATACGGCAAAATGTAGTTCCCATTTTCAAAAAAAGGAGACAGAAAAGAGGCACTAACTATAGACCTGTGTCATTGACGTGTAGAGTATGCAAAATTATGGAGAAGTTATCAGGAGGGAGACGTCGGTAGGAGCACTGGAACGGGAACAGGAGTTAAATGCCAAACCAGCACGGAATTCACGGAAGGCAAATCCTGTGTCACAAAACCTTCTGGAGTTTTATGATAAATAACAGATAGAAGTAAGAAAGAGATCGAGAGGGGGGTTGATTGCATCTTCTTGGACTGCAAGAAGGCCTTTGACACAGTTCCTCACAAGAGGGATTAGTGCAGAAGTTAGAGATTCAGAGCATTTAAACAGGAAGGGCACTGCAATGGTTTCGAGATCCTGGACAGGAGCAACAACGAGTCATGGTTTCGTAATGATGTATCACAAGTGGGCACCTGTGACGAGCGGGGTCCACTGGGGGGTCGGTCTAGGACCAGTTGCTATTTTTGGTTTATGTGAAACGACTGACGGAAGGGTTAGACTCAGAAGTGTCCCTGTTTGCAGATGATGTGAAGTTAATGACGACGAATTAAATCTGATGAGGACCAGGGGCAGGACTTCAAAGAGACCTGGGACAGAATGGGAGCACATGGTCATGGCATATGGGGGGTACTTCTCGAATTTAATCTGCCCAAATGCAAGTCATGAAGATAGGGGAGGGCACAGAGGGTACCACAGTCAGAGTATTGGATAGGTGGCCAAAGAGACTGCAAACTTCACTCAAGGAGAAAGATCTTGGGGTGAGTATTAACACCCGAGCATTGTCATCCGGAAGCACACATCAATCAGATAACTGCTGCTGCATAATGGGCGCTGGAAACCTCGAGAACAGCATTCCGACACCTTAGTAAGGAATCATTCAAGACAACTGTTCACCGTGTAGTTTTGTCCAGGGCCCATACTGGGAGTATGCAGCACCTGTTTGGAAACCCGCTCTTGATAAAGCACGTCAAGAAACTAGAGAAAGTTAACAAAGGTTTGCAACAAGGGAGAGTTCCAGAGCTAAGGGGGATGTCCTATGAAGAAGATTAAGGGAAATCGGCCTGACGACACTGGAGGTCAGGAGGGTCAGGGGTGGAGACATGATAACGACATATAAAATTACTGCGTCGGATTAGGACAAGGTGGACAACGGACGATGTTCCAGGGAGGGACACAGAAGAAACAACGGAGGCCACAATTGGAAGTTGAAGACACAAATGAGTCAGAGAGATAGAGGAAGTATTCTTCAGTCACAGAGTTGTAGGCCAGTGGAAATAAGCTAGAAAATGACGTAGTGGAGGCAGGAACCATACACAGTTTATATACGAGATTGTTTAAAGCTTCTTGGAGCGAGGAGAGAGAGGGTCTAGTATGACAACCGAGTGAGAGGCGGGGCAGGAGCTAGGAATCGACCCCTGCAACACCAAATAGTGATAGTACAAATAGGTGAGTACACACAATTGCACGCCTCTTTTTATCAAGCTATCAGATAAAACTACCAGAGAACTGGACTGCATTAGGCGTCTATTGACTCTTGTAGTACTGTCTACTCGACCATGTAGTATCTAACTGACCAGACCCATTTACAGTAGTCTAACTGACCCATGTAGTTAGTCTAATACCGTCCATACAGTGTCTACTGTCCCATGTAGTATAGTCTAATGACCGACCCATACAGTAGTCTACTGACCCATGTAGTTAGTCTAATGGCCCGACCCATACTTTGTTCTACCTGACCCAGGTCCAGTAGTCTATGGGCCCCGACCCATACAGTAGTCTACTGACCCATTGAATTAGTCTACTGACACAGCATTAGTTACTGGCCCAATCATTTAGTCTAAACTGGCCCATGAATTAGTCTACTGACCCTTGAATTAGTCTACAGACCCATGCATTAGTTTTACTGACCATGCATTAGTCTACTGGCCCATCCATTAGTCTACTGGCCCATGCATTAGTCTACTGAACCATGCAGTAGTCTACTGACCCATGCATTAGTTTACTGACCCATGCATTAGTCTACTGGCCCGTCCATTAGTCTACTGGCCCATGCATTAGTCTACTGAACCATACAGTAGTCTACTGACTCACGTATTAGTCTAATGACCCGACCCATACAGTAGTCTACTGACTCACGTTAGTAGTCTAATGACCCCGACCATACAGTAGTCTACTGACTCACGTAGTAGTCTAATGACCCGACCCATACAGTAGTCTACTGACTCATGTAGTAGTCTAATGACCCGACCCATACAGTAGTCTACTGACTCACGTAGTAGTCTAATGACCCGACCCATACAGTAGTCTACTGACTCACGTAGTAGTCTAATGACCCGACCCATACAGTAGTCTACTGACTCATGTAGTAGTCTAATGACCCGACCCATACAGTAGTCTACTGACCCATGCATTAGTCTACTGGCCCATGCATTAGTCTACTGAATCATGCAGTAGTCTACTGGCCCATGCATTATTCTACTGACCCATGCATTAGTCTACTGGCCCATGCAGTAGTCTACTGACCCATGCAGTAGTCTACTGACCCATGCAGTAGTCTACTGACCCGTGCAGTAGTCTACTGACCCATGCAGTAGTCTACTGACCCATGCAGTAGTCTACTGACCCATACAACAGTCTACTGACCCATGCAGGAGTCTACTGACCCATGCAGTAGTCTACTGACCCATGCAGTAGTCGACTGACCCATGCAGTAGTCTACTGACCCATGCAGTAGTCGACTGACCCATGCAGTAGTCTACTGACCCATGCAGTAGTCGACTGACCCATGCAGTAGTCTACTGACCCATGCAGTAGTCTACTGACCCATGCAGTAGTCTACTGACCATGCAGTAGTCTACTGACCCATGCAGTAGTCGACTGACCATGCAGTAGTCTACTGACCCATGCAGTAGTCTACTGACCCAATGCAGTAGTCTACTGACCCATGCAGTAGTCGACTGACCCATGCAGTAGTCTACTGACCCATGCAGTAGTCTACTGACCCATGCAGTAGTCTACTGACCATGCAGTAGTCTACTGACCCATGCAGTAGTCGACTGACCCATGCAGTAGTCTACTGACCCATGCAGTAGTCTACTGACCCATGCAGTAGTCTACTGACCCATGCAGTAGTCGACTGACCCATGCAGTAGTCTACTGACCCATGCAGTAGTCGACTGACCCATACAACAGTCTACTGACCCATGCAGCAGTCTACTGACCCATGCAGCAACCTACTGACCCATGCAATAAGTCTACTGGCTCCTACAACAAGCCCAATGGCTCATACAGTAGGACTTCTCTCTCTAGGAGAAACTGGAGATGTCAGTGAGAGAGAGAGAGAGAGAGAGAGAGAGAGCAGAGGGGGGGGGGGGGAATGACTTGGAGGGTCAGCATGGCTTGGCGGGGGAGGCTGGCATTATAAGTATATATAGTAACACAAGTATTGTGTGCTGATACACGTGCTGCCAGCACAGCCTGACAGATCAGGCCAAAATTCAAGAAGCCTGGTCTGGGACTGGCCAGAGGAGCTCATGACCCCTGCAAATATACCACACTTATATAAAAGATTACTGCCAGAGGTATATCCAATACTTGGTATACGAGACTGAAAACTGCTTCAGAGACATAAACAATTCATCAGGATACCATACGAGCACAACAGCTTGGCTGATCAGGGATCTTAGCGCGACGAGGATCAAGTCTGCACTACTGGCAGACTTGATCCTCCGTCCGCCTTAAGAAATACTAATATAATTCAGGACTATACACTGCATAATATCCAATAAAGATTATGAGGGTAAGAGGACACAAGAGTAAGTCTGGCTCTCCAGAGCCAAATGCAGATGCAAACAAAACAAGATACAGAGGGACAAAGGGGAACGTGGTGAGGTGCAGTTTCTAAGATCATAACGACCATTGGGAACGCTTGGAAGCACTTGACTTGTACTCGTTGGAACGCAGGAGAGAGATATATATCATAATCTACACTTGGAAAATCCTGGAAGGAATGGTCCCAAATCTGCACACAGAAATCACTCCCTACGAAAGTAAAAGACTGGGCAGGCGATGCAAAATGACCCCAATTAAAAGTAGGGGCACCATTGCTACACTAAGAGAAAACACCATAAGTGTCCGGGGCCCAAGACTGTTCAACAGCCTCCCATCAATCATTAGGGGAATTGCCAATAAACCCCTGGCTGCCTTCAAGAGAGAGCTGGACAGATACCTAAAGTCTGTCCGGATCGCCGGGCTGTGGGGTCGTACGTTGGACTGCGGTGGGGCC
>NW_026484264.1:0-5000 GCF_026875155.1 Cherax quadricarinatus | reverse complement strand
GAGTGACCTAGTAGCGATCAGTGAAGAGGCGGGGCCAGGAGCTCGGACTCGACCCCCTGCAACCTCAACTAGGTGAGTACAACTAGGTGAGTTGGTATAAACCTTGGTAATAAATACCGACAAGTTGGTTTAGAAAGATGGTTAGAAGTGATCAAGGTCCCAGGACCGAAACGTTTTCTAATAAATATGTTATAGTGTTTGCTTACGTGTCTTTCTAAACCAACTAGGTGAGTACACACACACACACACACCACACATACATACACACACACACACACACACACACACACACACACACACACACACACACACACACACACACACACACACACACACACACACACACACACACACATGACATGATGGAAGGAATAGACTCCGAAGTGTCCCTGTTTGCAGATGACGTGAAGTTGAGAAGAATTCATTCGATTGAAAACCAGGCAGAACTACAATGAGATCTAGACAGGCTGCAGACCTGGTCCAGCAATTGGCTCCTGGAGTTTAACCCCATTAAGTGCCAAGTCATGAACATTGGGGAAGGGCAAAGAAGACCGCAGACGGACTACAGTTTAGGGGGCCAGAGACTACAAACCTCACTCAAGGAGAAAGATCTTGGGGTGAGTATAACACCAGGCACATCTCCTGAAAGTGCACATAAACCAAATAACGGCCGAAACATAGGGGCGCCTGCAAACCTTAGAACAGCATTCCGACATCTTAAAAAGGGAATCTTTTCCGGACCCTGTAAAAACCGTGTACGTTGGGCCCCAAAGTGGAGTAGGGGGCACCATTTGGGGACCTACCCCTACCCAAGCACGTAAAAAAACCTAGAGAAAGTGCAAAAGCTTGCAACAAAAACCTAGTCCCAGAGCTAAGGGTAGGGCCTACGAGGAGGGTTACGGGAAAAAAAACTGACGACACGGGAGGACAGGAAAGATAAGGGGACATGTAAGGGACTACAAAATACGGGAGGGGTTTAAAACAAGGAAAAATAAAACAGGAGGTTCCAGAATGGAAAACAGAAAAAGGGGGACACAGTGGAAGTTGAAGACCAAAATGAATAAAGGGGATGTTTACGAAGTATTTCTTCAGCCACAAAAAGAAATCAGGAAGTAATATTTTTTTGGGAAGCGATGAGTGGGCAGGATCCATACATAGCCCTTTAAACGAGGATATTTAAAGCTCACGGGTTTAGGGAGAGTGACCTATAGCGACCAGTGGGAAAAAGGGGGGGCCAGGGGCTTTGGACTCGACCCCTGCAACCTCAACTAGGTGAGTAAAAACTAAGGGGAACACACACGCACACACACACCACAAAGTCCCCCAAAAAACGAAATGTGGACTGGGGAAAAACAAAATGCAAGGAAGGGAGAGGGAAGGGTTTTTTTCCCAAGGGTAAACCCAAAATAATGGGAAACCAGAACGAGCCCCTGGTTTTCCAGCAGGTGTTGGGAAGGCAAAAACTAACAGCGCTAGAAATGGAAAAAGTACAGAAGGCAAAAGAAACCCCGGAAAAAAAAGAGATTAGTCGACGAACCAGAAAAACGGGGTTCCCAAAGTCAAAAAATTTTGACCCAAACTTTCTTCATAGCCAATCAGAGGGAAACGACAGTCCCAAAGGGTCAGGGGAACAGGCTGAGAAAAGGGGGGCAGCCCACAAGAAAAGATAAATAAATGAAGAAACTTAAACGGGATTAAAGGGAAATATTTACAGTGGAGGGAGAAGGGGCCCCTGGGGAAAACAAAAAGAGGGACAAACCCAAAAAGGGGTAAACCCAAAAATGTTTTGGATAAAAAACACCAACCGAGGGGGGGGGAAGGGGGTAAAAGCTTCTAATTTAAATTTTTATTTCCTCAAAGGCGGGGGACCGGGGCAAAAAAACTCTCCATGGGGCCCCCAGAGAGGGAGCAGAGAAACTGTGTGGCCAAATAACCACAATCACAAAACATCCTTGAAAAGGGCAAATACCCGAATAAGGAAAAATGGCAAAAAGTAATCCCCATCTTTAAGAACAGAAAAAAGGGACTAAACATAGGCCAGAATCCTGACGTGTATAGGATGCAAACTGATGGGGAAGATTATTTAAAGGGGAAAATGGGGGGAGCACCTGGAAACGGAACTAGATTAAAAAACGACAGTCCGGGGACAAAATTTATGGAAGGTAAATCCTGTGCCACAAACCCCATTGGAGTTTTATGAAAGGCAACTGAAGTAAGACATTTAGAAGGGGGGGGGGGTTGACTGCAACAAGGCCTTCGACAAGTTTTCCCCACAAGAAGTAGTGCAGAACAAAAGGATCAGGCAGTATAAAGGGGAAAGGGGACTCAAAAATAAGGGGAATACCTTTCAAGGGGACAAGAGCGAGTTAAGGGACGGATGAGGGACACAGTGGGGGCCCTTTTACGAAGGGGGCCCACAGGGGCCCCTCCTGGGAAGAGTGCTGTTTTTTGGGATATGTAATGACATGAAAGGAAAGGGAAAAGACTCAGAAGGGCCCTGTTTGCAATGAGTGAAGTTAATGAGGAAATTATATAGAAAGCGGATCAAACAGGACCCACAAAAGACTTAGCAGGCTGGACGCCCAGGTCCAGCAACTGGCCCCCTTTTGAATTTAAAAACCCCCCAAATGCAAATCATGAAGATCGGGGAAAGGCAAAGAAGACCCCCCAACAGGTATAGGCTGGGGGGCCAAAGACTGCAAACCTCCTCGGGGAGATCTAGGGGTGATTTAAATCCCGAGAATATTCCGGAAGCACACTTAACCAATAATGCTGCGGCATTTTGGGCGCCGGCAAACCTGAAAATAGCGTTCCGATACCTCAAAAGGGAATCATTCAAGACTTTACATGTGACAACGGGCTCACATTGGAGTACGCAGCACCATTTTGGGAACTAAACCCCTGGCAAGCACGCAAGAAATTGGGAAAATTTGGCAAATATTTGTAAAAAGGGGGTTTCCCAACTAAGGGGAAATCCTACAAGAAAATTTAAAGGGGAAATGGGCCCCCTAAAAAAACACTGGGGGACGGGGAGGGTTGGGGGAAGACATGATAAGCATGAAAAAAGGGCCTAAATTTTGGAAATTGAAGACCAGTTAGTCAAGGGATTTGGGGTAATTTCTTCGGGCTAGAGTTTTTAAAAAGGGGAATAATCTGGCAAAATGGTGTAGGGAGGGAGGACCACCATAGTTTTTTAAAAACGAGGGATGATGAAGTCATGGGCGGGGAGGGGAGGGGCCCGTAGGGGGCAGTGATGAGGCGGGGGCCCGGAGCTGAGTCTCACCCCCGCAACCACAAATAGGTGAGTCACACACCACACACACACCACCACACACACACAAACACACACACACACCCCCCACCACCACAACACAAACACAACACAAAACACACACAACACAACCTCACACACACACACCACACAACAAAAACACACAACACCCCACACCACAACACACCACAACACCAAACCACAAAACACACACACCCACACACACACACAAAACACACACACACACACCGCAAGAAGACTCACTCGAGCAGGCAAAGTTTCTGGGAATGGGCGATTTCAAACCACGGGGAGATGGGAAAATGGGGCCACATGGGGGGTCCCGAAACAGGAAGCAAAGATGATGGATGTGGTCTTGAAAACCCATGCTCAAAATGTAGGGAAAAAAACCAGGAGAGAGGGGGGATGACCGCAAAAACGGATCTTGTGTTCACCCTGAGCAGTTAACTCGGGACATCATTACGAAGGCCCCTTGGAGCTAGCGATCAGTGGCGAGTTTTTGACTATATAGTAGAGTTCAAGTGGGGGAAAAAGGAAAAGGAATGAAGGGGGCAGCCCAAATATAAAAGGGGGGGGCTACAAGGGATGAGAAAATTTCCCCAGGAGGGTTTATGGGGCAGAGAAAAAGGTAGGAAAATCAGTAAACGAGATGATGGAATATGGGCAACAAAATGCAAGGAGGCGAGGAAGTTTTGTTCCCCAAGGGGAAAAAGAAATAATGGGGAAAACCAAGACGAGTCTTGGTTTACCCCAAGGTGTAGGGGCAAAAGCAAAATCAACAGGGGAAAGGAAAAGGGCAGGGGGTAGGACCCAGGAAAAAAAGGAGATTTGTAAAGGCCAGAAAACGAGTAGCCAGATAAGGAGGGGAGGCCCGAGACGTAGAAAAAAGACATAGCTTTTGAAAACAAATCTGCCCCGAAAGTTGTAAGCCCAAAGGAAAAACAAAGGCCGGGAAAGGGGGAAGAAGGGGGGGAACCCACAAAAAACGTAAAGGGGATGTGAGGGGCTCAAAAGAGATTAAGGAAGATTTACAGAGAGAAGAAGGCTCTGGGGGGAAGACCAGAGGGGGTCACACCAAAGTGTTTGGGGAAATACCAAAGGAGGGGGGTGAAGAAACTCAAAGGGGCTGATACCTCAAAGGCTTGGGGCCCAAACACTCCCCATGGGTTTAGAGAGGGGCGAAGGGTTGTGGGGACCCTTACCACATTTCAAAAACATTCCCGGAAACGGGGGAATCTGAGGATGGAAAACACAAATGTGTTCCCATTTTAAAAAAGGAACAGAAAAAAAGGGATAAACTAAAGACCGTGTCATTTTCTGTTGTATCAAAATTATGGAGAAATTATCAGGGAGAGTGGTGGACACTGGGAAGGAACGGGGTATAAATGCAACCACAGGTTCAGGAAGGGGAAACGTGTCACAACCCCTTTTGGAGTTTTTATTTAAAAGAAATAAGACAAGAGAGAGAGGGTGGGTTATTCATTTCTTGGACGCAAGAAGGCCTTTACACAGTTCCCACAAGAGATTGTGCAAATGACCACAGGGAAAACAGAAGGCACTCAATGGATCAGGAATACTGAAGGGAGGCAACACGAGTCTGGTACGTAAGTGTATCAAGGGGCACCGTGACGCGGGGTCCCCAGGGGTCGGGCCTGGACCAGTGCTTTTTTGGTATTGTGAACGAATGCGGAAGGGTTTTGACTAGAAAGGG
>NW_026484262.1:0-45000 GCF_026875155.1 Cherax quadricarinatus | reverse complement strand
AGTATGTAGCAGCAGTATGTAGCAGCAGTATGTAGCCAACCATATTTAGACAGTATGGTAGCAGCAGTATATAGCACCAGTCTGTAGCACCAGTATGTAGCAGCAGTAGGTTAGCAGCAGTATGTAGCAGCATATGTTAGCATCAGTATGTAGCAGCAGAATGTAGCATCAGTATTACAGCAGGTAGGTAAGCACCAGTAGTACAGCAGAAAATGTAGCAGCAGTATGCGTAGCATCAGTATGTAGCAGCAGTATGTAGCAGCCAGTATGTACAGCAGTTGTAGCAGCAGTATGTAGCAACAGTAATATGTAGCAGCAGTATGTAAGCAACAATGTAGCAGCATAGTAAGCAGCAGTGATGTAGCATCAGATGTAGCAGTCAGTATGTAACCACCAGTAGTAGCAGCAATAAATAACAAAAGCCAATACCGTGACTGCACGAATACACAAATAACCCGCACATAAAAGAACAGAAGCTTACGACGACTTCGGTCCGACTTGGACCATTGACAAAGTCACAGACTAACAGACGAGGAGCAGAACGTGCTATATAATAGGCAGGAAGAGGTGTAGTAGTAGTAGTGGTAGTAGTGAGTAGTAGTGGGTAGTAGTAGTAGTAGTAAGTATACAAGAATGTGTATCTAAAACCGAAAGGAATGAAATGGACGAACATGCCACAACACCCGGGCCCCCCCGTAGGACGTTCTCGACAATCGCCAGCCCACGGATGGCGAAACGTCCACACAAAGACAACCAGACGCGCACATGTTGTCTAATTTCATCAGTAGATGTAGTGAAGAAGAAGGAGGTAGTAGTAGTGGTAGAGGTAGAGTGGGACACTACCGAAGACTAGCCAAGTCCAAATACAAAGGAAGGGGAGCTACTGCAAGAGAGCTAGAAACCCCCAGGTAGAGAACAAGCGCACCGAGGTGCGTTGAAAGGGGAAGTGGTGAAAAAAATAAAGAAGGAACTGAAACACGAGACAGAGAGAGAAAGACAACCCAGAAGGAGAAAAGGAGAAGAAAGGAGGAAGAGAAAAGAACAAGAAGAAGAAGAACAATGAGGATCAGTTTAAGTCACGGGTGTTTCTGAGTTTTGGAGCATTTTACAATGTAGTGGGAGAGGAAGGCATCTACAGAGACGAAGCCAGGTCTAAGGTCCATACAAGGAAAGTTGGTGAATAAGAGAGGTTTCAACTAAACGGCGACTGTCGAAGTTGGAAGTAGGGAATACAGTTTTAGCAGAAGAACCAGTCAATAGGATGGCTATGACTCTGACGTTGACAGAACAGAGCATTGTAGTGTCGGCAAGCCTAACACCTATTTTTGTGCTCCCTAATCTGTCAAAAGAGATCGACACAGTTTCTCCAAAGTATTTGAAAGAGACAGGAGGAGCAAGAAATAGATAGACACCAGGAACATTCTGTAGAGGAGAGAGGGTATGAACGAATAGTGCGAAGAGTGTTAGTCTGGCGGAAGTAAAGCTGATGTCTAAAGGACGAGCGAAATTGTTGAGCATTAGCAAAGACCGCAAATGTAGGGAAGGCAGAGGATAGAAGAGTCTCATGAGTAGAAGACTGAGTTGGGAGAGAAGAAAATTGCGTTAAAAATCTTGCCCCATCCATTAAGTTTAAGCTGAAAGGTAATCTAATTCCTTACTTCCTTTCCTGATGTCCATGTCCAATCGCTTCAGATACGGTTTTTCCTTTCCGTTACCGTAAAACCTATGCACATGGCATGTACATTTCACTACTTTTCCTATCACGCTTCCCTGTCAAGAAAAGTGTTCTATCCCCCCTCTTTCTCCGTGCCCTCCATCTTGATCCATCAGTTCTTCATGACAGAAATTTCCACTCTTTCTATACTTCGTTTCCCCCGTCCTGGAGCTACCCTTCCCTTTCATAAGACACGCCTCATCCACGTGCTAAACGCAATTTCTTCTCTCCCACACTCTCTACTCATGGGAACTCTCCTATCCTCTGCTCTCCACATTATCGGTCTTTCTAATCTCAACAATTTCTCTCCGTCCCTTCAGACATCAACGCTTACCTTCCGCCAGACTAACCACTCGTCGCACTAATCTCGTTCAATACCTCTCCTCCCTCTACAGACTGTTCCTGTGTCTACTCCTATTTCTTGCTCCTCCTGTCCTCTTCAACACTTAGTGGAGAAACTGGTCGATCTCTTTTCTGACAGACTTAGGAGCACAAAATAATAGTGTTAGGCTTTGCCGAGCACAACAATGCTCTTATTTCGTCACGTCAGAAGATCATAGCCATCCATTGCTGTCGCCCCTGCTAACTGTCTTCTACTTCCAACTCGAACAGTCCGCCGTTTAGTGAAATGCCCCTCCACCGCTTATACACAACTTTCCTTGTATGAACCTAGCCCTGCCTGGTCGTCTCAGTAATGCCTTCCTCTCCCACTACATTGTAAAATGCCCTCCAACTTCAAACACCCGTGACTTAACCTGAATCCTCATTTTTTCCTCTTCTTCTTTTCTTCTTCCTCTCCCCTGTCCCTCCTCCTCCCTTTCTCCTCTGGGTTGTCTTTCTCTCTCCTGTCTCGTGTTTCTGTTCCTTCTTTTATTATTTCACGACTTCACCTTTCACGCAACCTCGGTGCGCTGTCTCTCCCAGTAGGGTCTAGCTCTCTGCAGTGCTCCCTCCTTTGTATTTGGACTAGGTCTCTCCTTCCTTAATTTCTCCACTTCTACCTCTACCACTACTACAACCTCTGCTCTTCCACTCCATCTACTGATGAAAATTAGAACATGTGCGCGTGCTGGTTGTCTTTGTTGTGGACGTTTCGCCATCCAGTGGCTGCTGGATGGCGAACGTCTACGGTGGGGATGCCCGGTGTTGTGCATGTGTCATTCATCCGTCGTATTTATATACAATCTTGTACTACTACACTACTACTACGACATACTACTACCTCCACCTCTTCCTGCTATATAAACCCGTTCTGCCCCTCCTCTGTTAGTGTGACTTTGTCTAATGTCCAAGTCGGACCGAAACATCGTCGTAACTTCTGTCTTTTAGTGCGGGTTATTTGCTGTATGTAGCAGCAGTATGTACACCAGTTATGTACAGCAGGATGTAGCAGCAGTAATGTAGCAGCAGGTATGTAGCACCAGTATGTAGCAAGCAGTAGGCACCCACACCTGGTCAAGCATATCAAGAAAATAGAGAAATTGCGAAATTTGCAACGAGACTAGTTCCGGAGCTAAAGGGTTTGTCCCCGATACGAGGTTAAGGGAAATCTACCGATGACACTAGAGAACGGAACGATATGGGGAGAGATGATAACGATATACATAATACTGAGAGAAATTGCACAAGGTGACCTGGGCCACATAGTTCGGAGATGAGGATCACAGGACAGAGGGCAAGACAGAAGTTTTGAAAACTTTCAACAAGCATGGGGAAGTTTTTGAACGTCACTTTTCTTCAGCCTAGAGTCTGTCAGGACAGTGTAACAAAGTAGAGAGCGAGCTCGGAAGAGCAGATCCATACAATAGTCTTTAAAGAAGAGGTACGATACAGGTTTTTGGAGCCGGGAGTGAGTGACTATTACCGCGACTACGCATAGAGGCCGGACCCGGAGCTTTGAACCGTGTGTAGCAGCAGTATGTAGCAAAGCAGTAGGGTAGCCAGCAGTGAGTAGCAGCATGTGTAGCAGCATGTGTAGCAGCAGAGTGTAGCAGCAAGTAAGTAGCAGCATGTGTAGCAGCAGTGTGTAGCAGCAGTGTGTCAGCAGCAGTGTGTAAGCAGCAGTGTGGAGCAGCAGGGGTAGCAAAAAAAAAAAAAAAAATACAGTGCGTAGCAGCAGTGTGTAGCAGCAGTGTGTAGCAGCAGTATGTAGCAGCAGTGTGTACCAGCAGTGTGTAGCAGCAGTGTGGAGCAGCAGTGTGTAGCAGCAGAGTGTAGCATCAGCGTGAAGTCAGCAGTGGTGTAGCAGCAGTGTGTAGCAGCAGTGTGTAGCAGCAGTGTGTAGCAGCAGTGTGTAGCAGCAGTATGTAGCAGCAGTATGTAGCAGCAGTGTGTAGCAGCAGTGTGTAGCAGCAGTGTGTAGCAGCAGTGTGTAGCAGCAGTGTGTAGCAGCAGTGTGTAGCAGCAGTGTGTAGCAGCAGTATGTAGCAGCAGTATGTAGCAGCAGTGTGCAGCAGCAGTGTGTAGCAGCAGTGTGTAGCAGCAGTGTGTAGCAGCAGTGTGTAGCAGCAGTGTGTAGCAGCAGTGTGTAGCACCAGTGTTGTAGAAAAACAGCATTGGAAGCAGCAGTGTGTAGCAGCAGCGTGGTGAGCAGCAGTGAGGTACACAGTGTGTAGCAGCAGTGGTGTAGCAGCATGTGTAGCAGCAGTAGTAGTAAAAAACAAAAACAGGCAGTGAGTAACAGCAGTATGTAGCAGCAGTGTGTACAGCGTGTGTAGCAGTAGTATGTAGCACCGTATGTAGCAGGCAGTGTGTCGCACCAGTGTGTAGCAAGCAGTAATGTAAGCAGCAGTGTTGTAGCAGCATGGTGTAAGCAGCAGTATGTAGCAGCATGTGTAGCAGCAGTGTGTAGCAGTAAAAGTATGTAGCAGCATGTGTAAGCAGCAGTGTGTGCAGCAGTGTGTAGTCATGGAGTGTGTAGCAGCAGTGTGTACAGCAGTGTGTAGCAAGCAGTGTGTAGCAGCAGTGTGTGTAGCAGCAATGTGTAGCAGCAGTGTGTAGCACATGGTAGCAGCAGTGTGTAGCAGCAGTGGTGTAGCAGCAGTGTGTAAGCAGAAGTGTGTAGGCAGCAGTGAGTAGCCAGCAGTGGTGTAGCACAAATATGTCGCAAGCATAGTGTAGCAGCAGTGTTAGCAGCATGTGACAGCAGTGGTGGGTACAGCTGTGTGTAGCAGCAGTGTTAGCATGCAATGTGTAGCAGCAGTGTTAAGCAGTCAGTGTGTTACAGCAGTGTGTAGCACAGTGTGTAGCAGCATGTGTAGCAGCAGTGTGTATAGCACAGTGTGTAGCAGCAGTATGTAGCAGACAGTATGTAGCAGCAGTTGTGTATCAGCAGTGTGTAGCAGCAGTGTGTAGGCACAGTATGTTACAAGCAGTGTGTAGCAGGCAGTGTGGTAGCAGCAGTATGAGCACAGTGTGTAGCAGCATGTGTAGCAGCAGTGTGTAAGCAGCAGTGTTGTAAGCAGCAGGTGTACAGCAGTATTACAGCAGTGTGTAGAGCAGTGAGTAATCAGCAGTGTGTAGCAGCAGTGTGTAGCAGCAGTGTGAAGCACAGTCTGTGTAGCAACAGTGTGTAGCAGCAGTGTGGTAGCAGCAGTGTTTATAGCAGCAGTAGGTAGCAGCATGTGTACAGCAGTGTGGTAGCAGCATGTGTAGCTGCAGTGTGTAGCAGCAGTGTGTAGCAGCAGTGTGTAGCAGCAGTGTGTAGCAGCAGTATGTAGCAGCAGTGTGTAGCAGCAGTGTGTAGCAGAGGTGTGTAGCAGTCAGTATGGTGCAGCAGTATGTACAGCAGTGTTACAGCACTGTGAGCAGCAGTATGCAGCAGCAGTATGTAAGCAGCATATGTAGCAGCAGTGGGGAGCAGCAGTAAATGTAGCAGCACTTATGTAGAAGCAGTGGTGTAGCCAGCAGTGTGTAGCAAGCAGTGGTCGCAGCAGTGTGAGCAGCAGTGTGTAGCAGCAGTGTGTAGCAGCAGTGAAGCCAGCAGTGTTTAGCAGCAGTGTGTGCAGCATTATGTAGCAGCAGTGTGGGCAGCAGCAGTATGTAGCAGCAGTGTGTAGCAGCAGTGTGTAGCAGCAGTGTGTAGCAGCAGTGTGTAGCAGCAGTGTGTAGCAGCAGTATGTAGCAGCAGTGTGTAGCAGCAGTGTGTAGCAGCAGTGTAAGCAGCAGTGTGTAGCAAGCAGTGTGTAGCAAAGCAGTAGTAGCAGCAGTGTGTAGCAGCCAAGTGTGTAAGCAGCAGTGTGTACAGCAGTAAGTAGCAGCAGTATGTAGCAGCAGTGTGTAGCAGCAGTGTGTAGCAGCAGTGTGTAGCAGCAGTGTGTAGCAGCAGTGTGTAGCAGCAGTGTGTAGCAGCAGTGTGTAGCAGCAGTGTGTAGCAGCAGTATGTAGCACAGTGTGTGCAGCAGTGTGTACAGCAAGTGTGTTAGCCGCATGTGTAGCCGCATGTGTAGCAGCAGTGTGTAGCAGCAGTATGTAGCAGCAGTATGTAGCAGCAGTGTGTAGCAGCAGTGTGTAGCAGCAGTGTGTAGCAGCAGTGTGTAGCAGCAGTGTGTAGCAGCAGTGTGTAGCAGCAGTATGTAGCAGCAGTGTGTAGAGCAGTGGTACATAAGTGGTGTAGCAGCATGTGTAGGCAAGCAGTATGTAGCAGCATGTGTACCTGTCGTGTGTACAGCAGTGTGTAGCAGCAGTGTGTAGCAGCAGAGTGTAGCAGCAGTGTGTAGCAGCAGTGTGTAGCAGCAGTGTGTAGCAGCAGTATGTAGCAGCAGTGTGTAGCAGCAGTGTGTAGCAGCAGTGTGAAGCAGCCGTGTGTGAGCAGCAGAGTATAGCAGCAGTTTGTAGCAGCATGATGTAGCAGCAGTGTGGTAGGCAGCAGTTGTAGCAGGCAGTGTGTACGCATTGTGTTGCAGCAGTGTGAGCAGCAGTGTGTAGCAGCAGTATGCTACGCAGCAGTACGTAGGCAGCATGTGTAAGCAGCAGTGGTAGTAGGCAGTGTGTAAGCAGCAGTGTGTAGCAGGCAGTGTGAGCGAGCAGTGGTAGCCGTAAGTGTACAGCAGTGTGTAGCAGCAGTTGTGTCGCACAGTGTGTAGCATCAGTGTGTAGCAGCAGTATGTAGCAGCATGGTAGTAGCATGTGTAGCAAAGTGTGTAGCAGCAGTGTGGTAGCAGCAGTTGTAGCAGCAGTGTGTAACCAGCAGTGTGTACAGCAGTGTGTACAGCAGTGGTAGCAGCAGTGTGTAGCAGCAGTGTGTAGCAGCAGTGTGTAGCAGCAGTGTGTAGCAGCAGTATGTAGCAGCAGTGTGTAGCAGCAGTGTGTAGCAGCAGTGTGTAGCAGCAGTGTGTAGCTGCGTGTGTAGCACAGTGTTAGCAGCAGTGTGTAGCAGCAGTGATGTAGCAGCAGTGTGTAGCAGCAGTGTGTAGCAGCAGGTGTAGCCGCAGTGTTACAGCAGTATGTAGCAGCAGTATGTAGCAGCAGTGTGTAGCAGCAGTGTGTAGCAGCAGTGTGTAGCAGCAGTGTGTAGCAGCAGTGTGTAGCAGCAGTGTGTAGCAGCAGTATGTAGCACAGTGTGGTAACAGCATGTGTAGCAGCAGTGTGTAAGCAAGCAGTATGTACAGCAGTGTGTAGCAGCAGTGTGTAGCAGCAGTAATGTAGCAGCAGTTGTAGCATCAGTGTGTAAGCAGCAGTGTGTAGTCAGGAGTTGGTAGCAGCAGTGTGGTAGCAGCAGTGTGTATCCAGCCAGTGTTAGCAGCAGTGTGTAGCAGCAATGTGTAGCAGCAGTGTGTAGCAGCCGTGGTAGGCAGCATGATGGGGTGTTGTAGCAGCATGTGTAGCAGCAGTTTGTAGCAGCAGTGGTGTGCAGCAGTGTGTAGCAGCAGTGTGTACAGCAGTATGTAGCAGCCCGTGTGTAGGCAGCATGTTGTAGCAGCAGGTGTGTAGCAGCAGTTGTACAGCACGTGTGTAGCAGCAGTGATGTAGCAGCATGTGTAGCAGCAGTGGTAGCAGCATGTGGTAGCAGCAGGTGTGTAGCAGCAGTGTGTAGCAGGGTCATGGTGTAGCAGCAGTGTGTAGCACAGTGTGTACAGCAGTGTGTAGCAGAAAGTGTGGTAGCAGCAGTGTGTAGCAGCGAGTATGTAGCAGCAGTGTGTAGCAGCATGTGTCTAGCCACAGTGAGTGTAGGCAGCAGTGTGTACAACAGTGTGTAGCAGCAGTGGTGTAGCAGCAGTATGTAGCAGCAAGTGTGTAGAAAATAAAACAAAAACCAAAAACCAGCAGTGTGTAGTCACAGTGTTACACAGTATGTAGCTAGCAGTATGTAGCAGCATTGTGTAGCAGCATGTGTATGCATCATTGAGACGCAGCAGTGTGTAGCACAGTCTATTAGCAGCAGTGTGATAGCCAAGCAGTGTGTAGCAGCATTTGTAGCAGTCAGTATGTAGCCCCAAGCAGGTTAAAGAAATGTACAGCAAGTTGTAGCAGCAGTGTGTAGCAGTCAGTGTGTAGCACAGTGTGAGCAGCCAGTGTAGCAGCAGAAGGTTAGCAGCAGTGTGTAAGCAGCAGTGTGTGCAGCAGTGTTACAGCAGTGTGTAGCCAGAATGTGTAGCAGGCAGATGTGTAGCAACCGTGTGTAGCAGGCAGTGTGTAGCAGCAGTGGTAGCAGCAGTGTGTAGCAGTAAGAAGTGAGTCAGCAGCAGTTGTGTAGCACAGTATTAGCAGAGTGTGGAGCCAGCAGTGTGTATCAGCAGAGTGTAGCAGCAGTATGTAGCAGCAGTGTGTACCAGCAGTGTGTACCAACAGTGTGTAGCAGCAGTGTGTAGCAGCAGTGTGTAGCAGCAGTTGTGTAGCAGCATGTGTTGTAAAGAACAGCAGTTGTGTACAGCAGTAATAGCAGCAGTGTGAACAGCAGTGTAAGCAGCAGTGTGCAGCAGCAGTGTCGTAGCAGCAGTGTTAGCAGCAGTGTGTAGAAAAGCAGTGTGTACAAACATGTGTAGCAGCAGTGTGTAGCGGGGGCAGTGTGTTAGTCAGCCGTGTGTAGCAGCAGTGTGTATGCAGCAGTGTGTAGTCACAGTATGTAGCAGCAGTGTGTAGCAGCAGTGTAGCAGCAGTGTGTAGCAGCAGTGTGTAGCAGCAGTGTGTAGCAGCAGTGTGTAGCAGCAGTGTGTAGCAGCAGTGTGTAGCAGCAGTGTGTAGCAGCAGTGTGTACAGCAGTGTGTAGGCAGCATATGACACAGTTGTGTACAGCAGTATGTAGCAGCAGTGTGTAGCAGCAGTATGTTAGCAGCAGTGTGGTATCTGCAGTTGTAGCACATGTGTAGCAGCATATGTACAGCAGTGGTAGCAGCAGTGTCGTAGCAGCAGTGGTGTACCAGACAGTGTGTTCCACAGTGTGGTAGCAGCAGAGTTAGGCAGCAGTGTGTAACAGCAGTATTAGCAGCAGTGTACAGCAGTGTGTAGCAGCAGTGTGTAGCAGCAGTGTATGTAGTCAGCAGTGTGTAGCAGCAGTGGTAGCATCAGTGTGTAGCACCATATGTAGCAAAAGTGTTTAGGCAGCAGTGAGTAGCCGCAGTGGTGGTAGCAGCAGTGTGTAGCAGCAGGGTGTAGCAGCAGTGTGGTAGGCAGCAGTGTGTAGCAGCAGTATGTAGTAGCAGTGTGTAGTACAAGCGTGTGTCACAGCAGTACGTAGCAGCAGTGTGTAGCAGCAGTGTGTAGCAGCAGTGTGTAGCAGCAGTGTGTAGCAGCAGTGTGTAGCAGCAGTGTGTAGCAGCAGTGTGTAGCAGCAGTGTGTAGCAACAGTATTAGCACAGTGTGAAGCAGTCAGTAGTGTAAGCAGCAGTGTGTAAGCACAGTGTGTAGCAGCAGTGTGTAGCAGCGTGTGTATCAGCAGTGTGTAGCAGCAGTGTGTAACAGCATGTGTAGCAGCAGGTATGGTACAGCGAGTGTGTAGCAGCAGTGTGTTAGCAGCAGTGTGTAGCACAGTGCGAAACAGCAGTTGGGTAGCAGCAGTGTGTAGCAGCAGTGTGTAGCAGCAGTGTGTAGCAGCAGTGTGTAGCAGCAGTGTGTACCAGCAGTGTGTACCAGCAGTGTGTACCAGCAGTGTGTACCAGCAGTGTGTAGCAGCAGTGTGTAGCAGCAGTATGTAGCAGCAGTGTGTAGCAGCAGTGTGTAGCAGCAGTGTGTAGCAGCAGTGTGTAGCAGCAGTGTGTAGCAGCAGTGTGTAGCAGCAGTGTGTAGCACCAGTATGTAGCACCAGTGTGTAGCAGCAGTGTGTAGCAGCAGTGTGTAGCAGCAGCGTGTAGCAGCAGTGTGTAGCAGCAGTGGTGTAGGCAGCAGTCTACAGCATGTGTAGCAGAGCAGTAAAAGTAGCAGCAGTGTGGAGCAAGCAGTGTGTAACAGCAGTGTGTAGGCAGCAGTGTGTAACAGCAGTGTGTACAGCAGTGTGTAACACAGTGTGTAGCTCCAGTTGTAGCCAGCATGATGTAGCAGCAGTATGTAGCAGCAGTGTGATAGCATCAGTGTGTAGCGCCGGGTGTAAGCAGCAGTGTGTAGCAGCAGTGCGTAGCAACCAGTGCGTAGCAGCAGTGTGTAGGGCAGCAGTATGTTGCAGCAGAGAGTGTAGCAGCAGTATGTAGCAGCAGTATGTAGCAGCTGACGGTGTAGCAGCATGGTAGCAGCAGTTGTGTTAGAAGGGCCTATATTATATAAGTCAGCAGTGGATTTATGCAGCATTGGGTGTAGAGCAGCATGTGTAGCAGCAGATGTAGCAGCAGTGTGTAGCAGCACTATTATCAGCAGTAATGGTAGCAGCAGTGTGTAGGCAGCAGGTGGTTAGCACAGTGTGTAGGCAGCAGTATGTGCAGCAGTGTGTAGCAGGAAGTGTGTGGGCAACAGTGTGTAGCAGCAGTGTGTATCAGCAGTTTGTACAGCAGTGTGTAGCAGCAGTGTGTAGCGCAGCAATGTAGCAGCAGTGTGTAGCAGAAGTGGCAGCAGCATATGTTTCAGCAATGTGTTAGAAGCAGTGAGTAGCAGCAGTGTGTAGCAGCAGTGTGTACAGCAGTGTGTAGCAGCGAGTGTGGAAGCAGCAGTGTGTAGCAGCAGTGTTAGCAGCATGTGTACAGCAGTGTGTAGCAGCAGTATGTAGCAGCAGTGTGTAGCAGCAGTGTGTAGCAGCAGTGTGTAGCAGCAGTGTGTAGCAGCAGTGTGTAGCAGCAGTGTGTAGCAGCAGTGTGTAGCAGCAGTGTGTACCCAGAGGGGTAGCAGCAGTGTTCCCAGCAGTGTGTACCAGCAGTGTGTACCAGCAGTGTGTAGCAAGCAGTGTGTAGCAGCATATTAGCAAGCAGTGTGTAGCAGCAGTGTGTCTAGCAGCGTGTGTATCACAGTGTGGAGCAGCAGTGTGTAGCAGCAGTGTGTAGCAGCAGTGTGTAGCAGCAGTATGTAGCAGCAGTGTGTAGCAGCAGTGTGTAGCAGCAGTGTGTAGCAGCAGCGTGTAGCAGGCTAGCTGTACAGCAGTGTTAGCAGCAGTGTCAACAGCAGTGTGTACAGCAGTATTAGCACATTGTGTAGCAGCAGGTGGTAGCAGGCAGTGTGTAGGCAGCATGTGTACAGCAGTGTGTAACAGGCAGTGTGTAAACAGCATGTGTAGCACCAGTGTGTAGCAGCAGTGTGTAGCAGCAGTATGTAGCAGCAGTGTGTAGCAGCAGTGTGTAGCAGCAGTGTGTAGCAGCAGTGTGTAGCAGCAGTGTGTAGCAGCAGTGCGTAGCAGCAGTGTGTAGCAGCAGTATGTAGCAGCAGTGTGTAGCAGCAGTATGTAGCAGCAGTATGTAGGCAGCTGTGTGAAGCAGCAGTGATGAAGCAGCATGTGTAAGCATCAGTGTTTAGTCACGCAGTGTGTAGCAGCATGGTGGTAGCAGCAGTGTGTAGCAGCAGTATGTAGCAAGCAGTGTGTAGCTAGCACTATGTAGCAGCAAGTATGGTAAGCAGCAGAGTGTAGCAGCAGCTGTAGCAGCAGAGTGTAGCAGCAGTATGTCGCAGCAGTGTGAAGGCAGAAGATAGTAGCAGCAGTGTGTAGCAGCAGTGTGTAGCAGCAGTGTGTAGCAGCAGTGTGTAGCAGCAGTGTGTAGCAGCAGTATGTAGCAGCAGTGTGTAGCAGAAGTGTGCAGCAGCAGTATGTTGCAGCAATGGTGTAGCAGCAGTGTGTAGCAGCAGTGTGTAGCAGCAGAGTGTACGCAGCAGTGTGTAGCAGCAGGGTGTGCGCAGTGTGTAGGCAGCATTGTGTAGCAGCAGTGTCGTAGCAGCACTATGGTAGCACAGTGTTTACGCAGCAGTGTGTAGCAGCAGCATATGTAGCAGCAGTGGTAAGCAGCAGTGTGATAGCAGCAGCTGTGTAAGCAGCCAGTGCGTAGTCAGCATGTGTCAGCAGTAGAGTGTAGCAGCAGTGTAGAACAGTGGCTGTAGCGCAGCAGTGTGTAGCAGCAGTGTGTAGCAAGCATGTGTAGCACCAGTGTGTAGCATCCGTATGTAGCAGCAGTATGTCGCAGCAGATGTGCAGCATGTGTTTTGGCAGCAGTGTGTAGCAGCAGTGTGTAGCAGCAGTGTGTAGCAGCAGTGTGTAGCAGCAGTGTGTAGCAGCAGTGTGTAGCAGCAGTGTGTAGCAGCAGTGTGTAGCAGCAGTATGTAGCAGCAGTGTGTAGCAGCAGTGTGTAGCAGCAGTGTGTAGCAGCAGAGTGATATCGAGCAGTGTGTATCATCAGTGTGCAGCAGCAGTGTGTAGGCAGCAGTGTGTAGCAGCAGTGTGTAGCAGCAGTGTGTAGCAGAAGTGTGCAGAAGCAGTATGTAGCAGCAGTGTGTAGCAGCAGTATGCAGCAGCAGTATGTAGCAGCTTATGTAAGCAGCAGTAATGTAGCTGGCAGTGTGAAGCAACGTATGTACACCGTATGTAGCACAGTGTGTAGCAGCAGTGTGTAGCAGCAGTATGTAGCAGCAGTATGTAGCAGCAGTGTGTTGCAGCAGTGTGTAGCAGCAGTGTGTAGCAGCAGTGATTAGCAGCAGTGTGTAGCAGCAGTGTGTAGCAGCAGAGTGTAGCAGCAGTGATTAGCAGCATTGTGTAGCAGCACTGTGTAGCAGCAGTGATTAGCAGCAGTGTGTAGCAGCAGTGTGTAGCAGCAGTGATTAGGCACAGAGTGTAGCAGCAGTGATTAGGCAGTCAGTGTGTAGCAGCAGTGAATTTAGCAGCAGTGTGTAGCCGCAGTGGTGTACAGCATGATTAGCAGCAGTGTGTAGCAGCACTGTGTAGCAGGCAGTGATTAAGCAGCAGTGTGTATGCTCAGCAGTGAGTAGCAGCCGTATTAGCAGCAGGTGTAGCATCCGCAGTGTTAGCAGCAGTGGCTTAGACACAGTGTGTAGCAGCAGTGTGTAGCAGCAGTATGTAGCAGATGTGCAGCAGCACTGTGTAGCAGCATGTGTAGCAGCAGTGTTAGCAGCCAGTATGTACAGCAGAGTGTAGCAGCAGTGGTAGGCAGCAGTAGTAGCAGGTGTGTAGCAGCAGCGTGTAGCACAGTGTGTAGCCAGCAGTGTGTAGCAGCAGTGTGTAGCAGCGTGTGTTGCAAGCAGTGTAGCAGAGTGTGTAGGCAACGTATGTAGCAGCAGTATGTAGCAGCAGTATGTAGCAGGCATATGTAGCACAGTGTGAAGCAGCAGTGTGGAGCAGCAGTGTGTAAGTAGCATGATTAGCAGCAGGTGTAGCAGCAGTGGTAGCTGCAAGTGTGTAGCAGCAGTGATTAAGCAAGCAGTATTTAGCAAGCAGTGAGCACCAGCAGTATGCGTACAGCAGTGTGTAGCACAGTATTGTAGCAGCAGTGTGATAGCAGCAGGGGGTACACAGTGTGTAAGGCCAGCTGTATGTAACAGCATTGTTGTGTGTGCACAGTCACTGTGTACAGCATGTGGTAGCAGCAGTGTGTACAGCAGGATGTAGCAGCAGTGGTAGCATCATGTGTAGCAGCAGTAAAGTAGCAGCAGTGTGTAGCAGCGCGTGTAGCAGCAGTTGTGAGCAGCATGTGAGCAAGCAGTGTGTAGCAGCAGTTGGTAGCAGCAAGTGTGTAGCACAGTGTGTAGCAACGTATGTAGCAGCAGTATGTAGCAGCAGTATGTAGCAGCAGTATGTAGCACAGTGTGTAGCAAGCAGTGTGTAGCAGCATGTGTTAGCAGTGATTAGCAGCAGTGTGGTAGCAGCAGTGTGAGCTGCAGTGTAGCAGCAGTGATTAGCAGCAGTATGTAGCAGCAGTGTGCACCAGCAGTGCGTAGCAGCAGTGTGTAGCACCAGTATTTAGTCACAGTGTGTAGCTGCAGTGTGTAGGCATCAGTGTGTAGCAGCACGTGTGTAGCAGCAGCTACTGCTAGCAGCAGTGTGTAGCAGCAGTTGCCAGCACAGACACGTGTAGGCAGCAGTAGTGTATCACCAGTGTGGTAAGCAGTCAGTGTGTAGCAGCAGTATGTAGCAGCAGTAAGTAGCAGCCATACGTAGCAGCAGTATAGCAGCATGTGTAGCAGCAGTATGAGCAGCAGTATGTAAGCATGCAGTATGTAGCAGCAAGTGTGTAGCAGCAGTATGTAGCAGCAGTATGTAGCAGCAGTATGTAGCAGCAGTATGTAGCAGCAGTATGTAGCAGCAGTATGTAGCAGCAGTATGTAGCACCAGTATGTAGCAGCAGTATGTAGCACTAGTATGTAGCACCAGTATGTATCACCAGTATATAGCACCAGTATGTAGCAGCAATATGTAGCAGCAGTATGTAGCAGCAGTATGAGCATCAAGTAATGTAGCAGCAGTTAATGTAGCACAGTATGTAGCACCAGTATGTAGCACCATAATAGTAGCACCATTGTAGCACCAGTATGTAGCGCCATATGTAGCAAGCAGTATGTAGCAGGCAGTTATTAGCAGCAGTATGTAGCAGCAGTATGTAGCAGCAGTATGTAGCAGCAGTATGTAGCAGCAGTATGTAGCAGCAGTATGTAGCAGCAGTATGTAGCAGCAGTATGTAGCAGCAGTATGTAGCAGCAGTATGTAGCAGCAGTATGTAGCAGCAGTATGTAGCAGCAGTATGTAGCAGCAGTATGTAGCAGCAGTAAAGTGAGCACAAATATGTAGCAACCAGTATGTAGCAGCAGTATGTAGCATCAGGTATGTAGCACAGTATGTAGCAGCAAGTAGGTAGCAGCAGTATGTAGCAGCAGTATGGAACAGCATAAGTAGCCGCAGCATGAAGCATCATATGTAGCAGCATATGTACAATCAGTATGTAGCAACAGTATGTAGCAGCATTATGTATACCCCAGCAGCAGTATGTAGCACAGTATGTAGCAGCATAATTAGCAGCAGTATGTAGCAGCAAGCTGTACTATTTGTAGCAGCAGTAGGTAGCAGCAGTATGTAGCACCATTATGTAGCAGCAGTGTGTAGCACCAGTATGTAGCATCAGTATGTAGCACCAGTATGTAGCACCAGTATGTAGCAGCAGTACGTAGCAGCAGTATGTAGCAGCAGTACGTAGCGGCAGTATGTAGCAGGAGTATGTAGCAGCAGTATGTAGCAGCAGTATGTAGCATCAGTATGTAGCAGCAGAATGTAGCACAGTATGTACACCAGTATGTAGCACCAGTAAGTAGCACCAGTATGTAGCCCAGTATGTAGCACCAGTATGTACGCCAGTATGTATCAAGCAGTATGTAGCAGCAGTATGTAGCAGCAGTTATGTAGCAGCAGTATGTAGCACAGTATGTAGGCAGTCAGTATGTACTGCAGAATGTAGCACAGTATGTAGCAGCCGTATGTACACAGTTACGTAGCGCAGTAGTAGCAAGGAGTATGTAAGCATCAGTATGTACAGCAGTATGTACATCAGTATGTAGCAGCAGTACGTAGCGGCCGTATGTAGCCAGGATATGTAGCAGCAGTATGTTAGCAGCAGTATGTAGCAGCAGATGTAGCATAGTATGTAGCAGCAGTAGGTAGCAGCAGTAATGTAGCAGTCAGTATGGAGCCTATGTAGCACCAGTATGTAGACATCAGTATGTAGCAGCTGTATGTAGCAGCAGTATGTAGCAGCATACGTAAGTCGCAGTATGTGAGCAGGAGTAGTAGCACAGTATGTAGCAGCAGTATGTTAGCAGCACCGTTTTCGTAGTAGCAGCTAGTAAGTAGCAGCAGTAGGCTAGCAGCAGTATGTAGCACGCAGTAATGTAAGCAGCAGTATGTAGCACCAGTATGTAGCATCAGTATGTACAGCAGGATTGTAGCACCAGTATGTAGCACCAGATGTACGCAGTATGTAGTAGCAGTACGTAGCATCAGTATGTAGCAGCCAGTATGTAGCAGCAAGTATTAGCCAGCAAGTATGAGCCACCAGTATAGGTTGCACCAGTATGTAGCATCAGTATGTAGCAGCAGTAGTACAACAGTATGTACAAAGTAATGTAGCAGCAGTAGGTAGCAGCATTATGTAGCACCAGTATGTAGCAGCAGTATGTAGCACCAGTATGTAGCATCAGTATGTAGCACAGTATTAGGCACCAGTAATGTAGCACCAATGTAGCAGCCAGTATGTAGCAGCAATATGTAGCAGCAGTATTAGCAGCAGTATGTAGCAGCATAGTACCAGCAGTATGTAGCAGCAGTATGTAGCAGCAGTATGTAGCCAACCATATTTAGACAGTATGGTAGCAGCAGTATATAGCACCAGTCTGTAGCACCAGTATGTAGCAGCAGTAGGTTAGCAGCAGTATGTAGCAGCATATGTTAGCATCAGTATGTAGCAGCAGAATGTAGCATCAGTATTACAGCAGGTAGGTAAGCACCAGTAGTACAGCAGAAAATGTAGCAGCAGTATGCGTAGCATCAGTATGTAGCAGCAGTATGTAGCAGCCAGTATGTACAGCAGTTGTAGCAGCAGTATGTAGCAACAGTAATATGTAGCAGCAGTATGTAAGCAACAATGTAGCAGCATAGTAAGCAGCAGTGATGTAGCATCAGATGTAGCAGTCAGTATGTAACCACCAGTAGTAGCAGCAATAAATAACAAAAGCCAATACCGTGACTGCACGAATACACAAATAACCCGCACATAAAAGAACAGAAGCTTACGACGACTTCGGTCCGACTTGGACCATTGACAAAGTCACAGACTAACAGACGAGGAGCAGAACGTGCTATATAATAGGCAGGAAGAGGTGTAGTAGTAGTAGTGGTAGTAGTGAGTAGTAGTGGGTAGTAGTAGTAGTAGTAAGTATACAAGAATGTGTATCTAAAACCGAAAGGAATGAAATGGACGAACATGCCACAACACCCGGGCCCCCCCGTAGGACGTTCTCGACAATCGCCAGCCCACGGATGGCGAAACGTCCACACAAAGACAACCAGACGCGCACATGTTGTCTAATTTCATCAGTAGATGTAGTGAAGAAGAAGGAGGTAGTAGTAGTGGTAGAGGTAGAGTGGGACACTACCGAAGACTAGCCAAGTCCAAATACAAAGGAAGGGGAGCTACTGCAAGAGAGCTAGAAACCCCCAGGTAGAGAACAAGCGCACCGAGGTGCGTTGAAAGGGGAAGTGGTGAAAAAAATAAAGAAGGAACTGAAACACGAGACAGAGAGAGAAAGACAACCCAGAAGGAGAAAAGGAGAAGAAAGGAGGAAGAGAAAAGAACAAGAAGAAGAAGAACAATGAGGATCAGTTTAAGTCACGGGTGTTTCTGAGTTTTGGAGCATTTTACAATGTAGTGGGAGAGGAAGGCATCTACAGAGACGAAGCCAGGTCTAAGGTCCATACAAGGAAAGTTGGTGAATAAGAGAGGTTTCAACTAAACGGCGACTGTCGAAGTTGGAAGTAGGGAATACAGTTTTAGCAGAAGAACCAGTCAATAGGATGGCTATGACTCTGACGTTGACAGAACAGAGCATTGTAGTGTCGGCAAGCCTAACACCTATTTTTGTGCTCCCTAATCTGTCAAAAGAGATCGACACAGTTTCTCCAAAGTATTTGAAAGAGACAGGAGGAGCAAGAAATAGATAGACACCAGGAACATTCTGTAGAGGAGAGAGGGTATGAACGAATAGTGCGAAGAGTGTTAGTCTGGCGGAAGTAAAGCTGATGTCTAAAGGACGAGCGAAATTGTTGAGCATTAGCAAAGACCGCAAATGTAGGGAAGGCAGAGGATAGAAGAGTCTCATGAGTAGAAGACTGAGTTGGGAGAGAAGAAAATTGCGTTAAAAATCTTGCCCCATCCATTAAGTTTAAGCTGAAAGGTAATCTAATTCCTTACTTCCTTTCCTGATGTCCATGTCCAATCGCTTCAGATACGGTTTTTCCTTTCCGTTACCGTAAAACCTATGCACATGGCATGTACATTTCACTACTTTTCCTATCACGCTTCCCTGTCAAGAAAAGTGTTCTATCCCCCCTCTTTCTCCGTGCCCTCCATCTTGATCCATCAGTTCTTCATGACAGAAATTTCCACTCTTTCTATACTTCGTTTCCCCCGTCCTGGAGCTACCCTTCCCTTTCATAAGACACGCCTCATCCACGTGCTAAACGCAATTTCTTCTCTCCCACACTCTCTACTCATGGGAACTCTCCTATCCTCTGCTCTCCACATTATCGGTCTTTCTAATCTCAACAATTTCTCTCCGTCCCTTCAGACATCAACGCTTACCTTCCGCCAGACTAACCACTCGTCGCACTAATCTCGTTCAATACCTCTCCTCCCTCTACAGACTGTTCCTGTGTCTACTCCTATTTCTTGCTCCTCCTGTCCTCTTCAACACTTAGTGGAGAAACTGGTCGATCTCTTTTCTGACAGACTTAGGAGCACAAAATAATAGTGTTAGGCTTTGCCGAGCACAACAATGCTCTTATTTCGTCACGTCAGAAGATCATAGCCATCCATTGCTGTCGCCCCTGCTAACTGTCTTCTACTTCCAACTCGAACAGTCCGCCGTTTAGTGAAATGCCCCTCCACCGCTTATACACAACTTTCCTTGTATGAACCTAGCCCTGCCTGGTCGTCTCAGTAATGCCTTCCTCTCCCACTACATTGTAAAATGCCCTCCAACTTCAAACACCCGTGACTTAACCTGAATCCTCATTTTTTCCTCTTCTTCTTTTCTTCTTCCTCTCCCCTGTCCCTCCTCCTCCCTTTCTCCTCTGGGTTGTCTTTCTCTCTCCTGTCTCGTGTTTCTGTTCCTTCTTTTATTATTTCACGACTTCACCTTTCACGCAACCTCGGTGCGCTGTCTCTCCCAGTAGGGTCTAGCTCTCTGCAGTGCTCCCTCCTTTGTATTTGGACTAGGTCTCTCCTTCCTTAATTTCTCCACTTCTACCTCTACCACTACTACAACCTCTGCTCTTCCACTCCATCTACTGATGAAAATTAGAACATGTGCGCGTGCTGGTTGTCTTTGTTGTGGACGTTTCGCCATCCAGTGGCTGCTGGATGGCGAACGTCTACGGTGGGGATGCCCGGTGTTGTGCATGTGTCATTCATCCGTCGTATTTATATACAATCTTGTACTACTACACTACTACTACGACATACTACTACCTCCACCTCTTCCTGCCTATATATAGCCGTTCTGCTCCTCCTCTGTTAGTGTGACTTTGTCAATGGTCCAAGTCGGACCGAAACATCGTCGTAAGCTTCTGTCTTTTATGTGCGGGTTATTTGTGTATGTAGCAGCAGTATGTAGCACCAGTATGTAGCAGCAGTATGTAGCAGCAGTATGTAGCAGCAGTATGTAGCACCAGTATGTAGCAGCAGTATGGCACCCACACCTGGTCAAGCATATCAAGAAAATAGAGAAATTGCGAAAGTTTGCAACGAGACTAGTTCCGGAGCTAAGGGGTTTGTCCTCCGATAAGAGGTTAAGGGAAATCTACCGATGACACTGGAGAACGGAACGAATATGGGAGATATGATAACGATATACAAAATACTGAGAGAAATTGACATGGTGACCTGGGCCACAAAGTTTCGGAGATGAGATATAGGAACAAGAGGGCAAGACAGGAAGTTGAAAACTTAAACAAGCCATGGGGAAGTTATGAAGTATTTCTTCAGCCTTAGAGTTGTCAGGAAGTGTAACAATGTAGAGAGCGAGGTGGTAGAGGCAGGATCCATACATAGTTTTAAGAAGAGGTACGATAAGGTTTTTGGAGCCGGGAGTGAGTGGACCTATTACCGACTAGCAAAGAGGCCGGACCAGGAGCTTTGAACAGACCCATGTAACCACATATAGGAGAGTACATATGGGAGAGTACACACACACATACACACACACACACACACACACACACACACACACACACACACAGACACGCACACACACACACACACACACACACACACACACACACACACACACACACACACACACGCACACACACACACGCACACACACACACTTAGTGTTGGAAAGGAAACTGAAGGTATGGTACACAAATGCTGATGGTATAACAAATAAGTGGGAGGAGTGGCATGAAAGAGTCAAAGAGGCATCTCCGGACATCATAGCTCTCACAGAAACCAAGCTTACAGGTACGATAACAGATGCCATCTTTCCAATGGGATACCAAATCTTGAGAAAAGACAGAGGGAACAGGGGGGGTGGAGGAGTGGCATTGCTGATCAAAAATCGCTGGAATTTTGATGAGCTGGAGAGAGGAGACAGCGGAGAAGAAAGTGATTACATAGTGGGAACGCTTCACTCTGGAGGTCCCAAGGTGGTAATAGCAGTGATGTATAACCCACCACAGAACAGCAGGAGGCCAAGGCAAGAGTACGACGAGAGCAATAGAGCGATGGTTGACACACTGGCTAGAGTGGCCAGAAGAACTCATGCATGCAGGGCAAAGATCCTGATCATGGGTGACTTTAACCACAAGGAGATCGATTGGGAGAACTTTGACCCGCATGGGGGCCAAGATACATGGAGGGCTAAGATGATGGAGGTGGTACTGGAAAACTTCATGTACCAACACGTAAGGGACACTACAAGAGAGAGAGGAGAGGATGAACCAGCAAGGCTAGACTTAGTATTCACCTTGAGTAGTGCAGATATCGAGGACATCACATATGAAAGACCCCTTGGGGCCAGTGACCATGTGGTTTTAAGCTTCGAATACACAGTAGAGCTACAAGTGGAGGGAGAAGCAGGAAGGCCAGGACGAATGAAGCCAAACTACAAGAAAGGGGACTACACAGGAATGAGGAACTTCCTGAACGGGGTTCAGTGGGACAGAGAACTGGCAGGGAAGCCAGTTAATGAGATGATGGAATATGTAGCAACAAAATGCAAGGAGGCTGAGGAGAGGTTTGTACCCAAGGGTAACAGGAATATGAAAAAGCCAGGATGAGCCCATGGTTTACCCAAAGGTGCAGGGAGGCAAAAACCAAGTGTGCTAGGGAATGGAAGAAATATAGAAGGCAAAGGACCCAGGAGAATAAGGAGAGCAGTCGTAGAGCCAGAAACGAATATGCACAGATAAGAAGGGAGGCCCAAAGACAATATGAAAATGACATAGCAGCGAAAGCCAAATCTGACCCGAAACTGTTGTACAGCCACATCAGGAGGAAAACAACAGCCAAGGACCAGGTAATCAGGCTAAGGAAGGAAGGAGGAGAGACAACAAGAAATGACCATGAAGTATGTGAGGAACTCAACAAGAGATTCAAAGAAGCGTTCACAGAGGAGACAGAAGGGGCTCCAGAAAGACGGAGAGGTGGGGCACACCACCATGTGCTGGACACAGTGCACACAACCGAGGAAGAAGTGAAGAGGCTTCTGAGTGAGCTAGATACCTCAAAGGCAATGGGCCAGATAACATCTCCCATGGGTATTGAGAGAGGGAGCAGAGGCACTATGTGTACCCCTACAACAATATTCAATACATCTATCGAAACAGGGAGATTGCCTGAGGCATGGAAGACAGCAAATGTAGTCCCAATCTTTAAAAAAGGAGACAGACATGAAGCATTAAACTACAGACCAGTGTCACTGACATGTATAGTATGCAAAATCATGGAGAAGATTATCAGGAGAAGAATGGTGGAACACCTAGAAAGGAATGATCTCATCAACAGCAGCCAACATGGTTTCAGGGACGGGAAATCCTGTGTCACAAACCTACTGGAGTTCTATGACATGGTGACAGCAGTAAGACAAGAGAGAGAGGGGTGAGTGGATTGCATATTCTTGGACTGCAAGAAGGCGTTGACACAGTTCCACACAAGAGATTGGTGCAAAAACTGGAGGACCAAGCAGGGATAACAGGGAAGGCACTACAATGGATCAGGGAATACTTGTCGGGAAGACAGCAGCGAGTCATGGTACGTGGCGAGGTGTCAGAGTGGGCACCTGTGACCAGCGGGGTCCCACAGGGGCCAGTCCTAGGACCAGTGCTGTTTTGGTATTTTGTGAACGATATGACGGAAGGAATAGACTCTGAGGTGTCCCTGTTTGCAGATGACGTGAAGTTGATGAGAAGAATTCACTCTATCGAAGACCAGGCAGAACTACAAAGGGATCTGGACAGGCTGCAGACCTGGTCCAGCAATTGGCTCCTGGAGTTCAATCCCACCAAGTGCAGTCATGAAGATTGGGGAAGGGCAAAGAAGACCGCAGACGGAGTACAGTCTAGGGGGCCAGAGACTACAAACCTCACTCAAGGAAAAAGATCTTGGGGTGAGTATAACACCAGGCACATCTGAAGCGCACATCAATCAAATAACTGCTGCAGCATATGGGCGCCTAGCAAACCTCAGAACAGCATTCCGACATCTTAATAAGGAACCGTTCAGGACCCTGTACACCCTGTACGTTAGGCCCATATTGGAGTATGCGGCACCATTTTGGAACCCACACCTAGCCAAGCACGTAAAGAAACTAGAGAAAGTGCAAAGGTTTGCAACAAGACTAGTCCCAGAGCTAAGAGGTATGTCCTACGAGGAGAGGTTAAGGGAAATCAACCTGACGACACTAGAGGACAGGAGAGATAGGGGGGACATGATAACGGCATACAAAATACTGAGAGGAATTGACAAGGTGGACAAAGACAGGATGTTCCAGAGATTGGACACAGTAACAAGGGGACACAGTTGGAAGTTGAAGACGCAGATGAATCACAGGGATGTTAGGAAGTATTTCTTCAGCCACAGAGTAGTCAGTAAGTGGAATAGTTTGGGAAGCGATGTAGTGGAGGCAGGATCCATACATAGCTTTAAGCAGAGGTATGATAAAGCTCACAGTTCAGGGAGAGTGACCTAGTAGCGATCAGTGAAGAGGCGGGGCCAGGAGCTCGGACTCGACCCCCGCAACCTCAACTAGGTGAGTACAACTAGGTGAGTACACACACACACACATACACACACAAGGGAAATCGGCCTGACTACACTGGAGGACAGGAGGGTCAGGGGAGACATGATAACGACATATAAAATACTGCGTGGAATAGACAAGGTGGACAAAGACAGGATGTTCCAGGGAGGGGACACAGAAACAAGAGGCCACAATTGGAAGTTGAAGACACAAATGAGTCAGAGAGATATTAGGAAGTATTTCTTCAGTCATAGAGTTGTAAGGCAGTGGAATAGCCTAGAAAATGACGTAGTGGAGGCAGGAACCATACACAGTTTTAAGACGAGGTTTGATAAAGCTCATGGAGCGGGGAGAGAGAGGGCCTGGTAGCAACCGGTGAAGAGGCGGGGCCAGGAGCTAAGACTCGACCCCTGCAACCACAAATATGTGAGTACAAATAGGTGAGTACACACACAAACACACACACACACACACACACACACACACACACACACACACACACACACACACACACACACACACACACACACATACACACACACACACAAAACACACAGTCACAACACACACAGACACACAAATGTACACACACACACACACACACACACGCACAACACACACACACACACACACACACAACACACACACACACACACACACACACATACACACACACACAAACACACACAGTCACACACACACACACACACAAACATACACACACACACACACACACACGCACAGTGGGGAAGGAAGATAGTAGAGCTTGGTAAGAAAATGGAGGAGCGGATAGCTGAAGAGTGCAGGAAGTGGGAAGTACAGGTCTTAGCAGCAGAAGCTAGGATACAGTGCTTAGAAGAGAAACTGCAAAGCCTGAAACAGATTAGAGAGACAAATGACAATTCAGATGTGACATCAGGAAATTCAAAGTCAGGCGCAGACAAGGGGATGGTAAGCAACAACGGAGACATGCCGTACACGAAGGCCCTATCAGACCCACGTGGGGCCAGGGAAAAGACGATGAGCACACTGAGATCAAACGACAGGTCCGAAGACAATGAAGGAAATTCAAAGTCAGGCGCAGACAAGGGGATGGTAAGCAACAACGGAGACATGCCGTACACGAAGGCCCTATCAGACCACGTGGGGCCAGGGAAAAGACGATGAGCACACTAAGATCAAGCGACAGGTCCGAAGACAATAAAGGTTTGTTATATGCAGAGATTCTAACAGCCAACTGCAGTAGCAAGGGACAGCTGGTCATGGAAAGACAGTTCACTGAGAATAGAAGTTTCAGATATGACAGGGACTGAAGGCAAGAACATGTCAATGGAAGGAAATAATGCCTCAGAGGAAGCAGATGGAGACTCAGTGGGAGGAGGAAAGGGCGAGGTCAGTTTTTGTGTACGGGCTCCAAGAAGCCAAGGGGCCAACTTTGAAGAAATAAAACAGGAGGAGAAAAAATGATTGAAGGCATCATGAAAACAATAGGGGAGGGCAATATGACCCAGGTGACAAATTTTCAGAGAATTGGGTGGTTTGCGAGTGGAAGGATACGGCCTGTCAGAGTAACTTTCAAGGAAGAATCAGTTCGAACCAGGATTCTGCAAGAGAAAGCAAGACTGAGGCACAAAGAGGGGTACCAGAGAGTATACCTCGACCGCGACAGAACACAAGAAGAAAGGACTACACTGAAAGAGAGGGTACAGAGACGCAAGGAGGAACGAGAAGCAATGAAAATGAGCAGGACCCAGACACAGGAGGAAGGGCAAACACACCCCACAGAATCTCCCACCAAAAGACTCCACCCCGACATTCCAACGCAACTGAGCAAACCTATACTACAACCCACTCACTGTTCCCTCTGCCACCAACCCCCATATCACAAACCTCACCCCAACAGCTGTCCCTTATGGGCATTCTGACCCCACCCCCATCAACACAAACCCCACCTACACCACAGCCCCATATAGGCCCCCACCAAGGTCTCTCGCTCCCCCAACCCCAATATACTTGCATGACCACAATGATAGAAAAGAAACTAAAGGTTTGGTACACAAACGCGGATGGAATAACGAATAAACATGAGGAGTGGAATGAAAGAATCAGTGAAAAATCCCAGACATCATAGCAGTCACAGAAACAAAACTCGCTGAGACAATAAAGACACAATCTTCCCAACAGGATATCAGATCCTGAGGAAAGATAGAAGGAGTAGAGGGGGAGGAGGGGTTGCACTGCTCATAAAACACCAATGGGGATTTGAGGAAATGGAAGGCATGGACATGATTGGAGAAGAGACTACATTGTAGGTACAATTCAGTCCGGAGAACATAAAGTAGTCATTGGAGTGATGTATAACCCACCACAGAACTGCAGGAGGCCAAGAGAGGAGTACGAAGAAAACAACAGGGTGATGGTGGACACACTGGCTGAGGTGGCAAGAAGAGCTCACTCGAGCAGAGCAAAGTTACTGGTAATGGGCGATTTCAACCACAGGGAGATCGACTGGGAAACCTGGAGCCACATGGGGGTCCCGAAACATGGAGAGCCAAGATGATGGATGTGGTACTTGAAAACCTCATGCATCAACATGTCAGGGACACAACCAGAGAGAGAGGGTAGGATGAGCCAGCAAGATGGATCTTGTGTTCACCCTGAGCAGTTCAGACATTGAGGACATCACTTACGAGAGGCCCCTTGGAGCTAGCGATCATGTGGTTCTGAGTTTTGACTATATAGTAGAGTTACAATTGGAGAAGGTAACAGGAACTGAAGGGGACAGGCCAAACTATAAAAGGGGGGACTACACAGGTATGAGAAACTTCCTGCAGGAGGTTCAGTGGGACAGAGAAATGGTAGGAAAATCAGTAAACGAGATGATGGAATATGTGGCAACAAAGTGCAAGGAGGCAGAGGAAAGTTTTGTTCCAAGGGAAACAGAAATAATAGGAAGACCAAAAACGAGTCCTTGGTTTACCCGAAGGTTGTAGGGAGGCAAAAACTAAAATGCAACAGAGAATGGAAAAGGTACAGGAGGCATAGGACCCAGGAAAAACAAGGAGATTAGTAGAAGAGGCAGAAAACGAGTATGCGCAGATAAGGAGGAGGCCAGCGACAGTATGAAAACGACATAGCATCGAAAGTCAAATCTGACCCGAAGCTGCTGTATAGCCACATTAGGAGGAAGACAAACAGTCAAGGACAGGTGATAAGGCTGAGGAAAGAAGGTGGAGAACTCACAAGAAACGATCAAGAGGTATGTGAGGAGTTCAACACGAGATTTAAGGAAGTATTTACAGTAGAGACAGGAAGGACTCTGGGGGGACAGACCAGATGGGGACACCAATAAGGAATACACCAACAAGTGTTGGACGACATACATACAGAATGAGGAGGAGGTGAAGAAACTGCTAAGGGACATCGATACCTCAAAGGCAATGGGACGGACAACATCTCTCCGTGGGTCCTTAGAGAGGGAGCAGATATGTTGTGCGTACCACTTACCACAATCTTCAACACATCCCTGAAACTGGGCAACTACCTGAGGTATGGAAGACGGCAAAATGTAGTTCCCATTTTCAAAAAGGAGACAGAAAAGAGGCACTAAACTATAGACCTGTGTCATTGACGTGTATATAGTATGCAAAATTATGGAGAAGATTATCAGGAGGAGAGTGGTGGAGCACCTGGAACGGAACAGGAGTATAAATGCCAACCAGCACGGATTCGGAAGGCAAATCCTGTGTCACAAACCTTCTGGAGTTTTATGATAAAATAACAGAAGTAAGACAAGAGAGAGAGGGGTGGGTTGATTGCATCTTCTTGGAGTGCAAGAAGGCCTTTGACACAGTTCCTCACAAGAGATTAGTGCAGAAGCTAGAGCATCAGGCGCATATAACAGGAAGGGCACTGCAATGGATCAGAGAATACCTGACAGGGAGGCAACAACGAGTCATGATACGTAATGATGTATCACAGTGGGCACCTGTGAAGAGCGGGGTCCCACAGGGGTCGGTCCTAGGACCAGTGCTATTTTTGGTATATGTGAACGACATGACGGAAGGTTAGACTCAGAAGTGTCCCTGTTTGCAGATGATGTGAAGTTAATGAGGAGAATTAAATCTGATGAGGACCAGGCAGGACTTCAAAGAGACCTGGACAGACTGGACACCTGGTCCAGCAAATGGCTTCTCGAATTTAATCCTGCCAAATGCAAAGTCATGAAGATAGGGGAAGGGCACAGAAGACCACAGACAGAGTATAGGCTAGGTGGCCAAAGACTGCAAACCTCACTCAAGGAGAAAGATCTTGGGGGTGAGTATAACACCGAGCATGTCTCCGGAAGCACACATCAATCAGATAACTGCTGCAGCATATGGGCGCCTGGCAAACCTGAGAACAGCATTCCGATACCTTAGTAAGGAATCATTCAAGACACTGTACACCGTGTATGTCAGGCCCATACTGGAGTATGCAGCACTGTTTCGAACCCGCACTTGATAAAGCACGTCAAGAAACTAGAGAAAGTACAAAGGTTTGCAACAAGGTTAGTTCCAGAGCTAAGGGGAATGTCCTATGAAGAAAGATTAAGGGAAATCGGCCTGACGACACTGGAGGACAGGAGGGTCAGGGGAGACATGATAACGACATATAAAATACTGCGTGGAATAGACAAGGTGGATAAGGATAGGTGTGTTCCAGGGAGGGGACACAGAAACAAGAGGCCACAATTGGAAGTTGAAGACACAAATGAGTCAGAGAGATAGTAGGAAGTATTTCTTCAGTCATAGAGTTGTAAGGCAGTGGAATAGCCTAGAAAATGACGTAGTGGAGGCAGGAACCATACACAGTTTTAAGACGAGGTTTGATAAAGCTCATGGAGCGGGGAGAGAGAGGGCCTAGTAGCAACCGGTGAAGAGGCGGGGCCAGGAGCTAGGACTCGACCCCTGCAACCACAAATAGGTGAGTACAAATAGGTGAGTACACACACACACACACGTACTCATATACAACAGGCCTAGTGTCTAATCGACATGTGCCTAGGACAAAATGGTAACTAACACACTACACATACACACACACATGAAACAGGCTAAGTATCTATCGATAAGTGTCTTTTACAACTAGTAAGTAACACATTGAACCTAATCACAGTGTACGATATTATTATAATCAAAAGGAAGCGCTAAACCTACTAGGGTCATCCAGACAGTGTAGAATAGAAGATGCTGCGGAACTTGATGGATCTAAGAAGAATATATCTGAGAGTGAGCACTGGAACACTGAGCACAGGTTATCTGAGAGTGAGCACTGGAACACTGAGCACAGGTTATCTGAGAGTGAGCACTGGAACACTGAGCACAGGTTATCTGAGAGTGAGCACTGGAACACTGAGCACAGGTTATCTGAGAGTGAGCACTGGAACACTGAGCACAGGTTATCTGAGAGTGAGCACTGAAACACTGAGCACAGGTTATCTGAAAGTGAGCACTGGAACACTGAGCACAGGTTATCTGAGAGTGAGCACTGGAACACTGAGCACAGGTTATCTGAGAGTGAGCACTGAAACACTGAGCACAGGTTATCTGAGAGTGAGCACTGGAACACTGAGCACAGGTTATCTGAGAGTGAGCACTGGAACACTGAGCACAGGTTATCTGAGAGTGAGCACTGGAACACTGAGCACAGGTTATCTGAGAGTGAGCACTGGAACACTGAGCACAGGTTATCTGAGAGTGAGCACTGAAACACTGAGCACAGGTTATCTGAGTGAGCACTGAAACACTGAGCACAGGTTATCTGAGAGTGAGCACTGGAACACTGAACACAGGTTATCTGAGAGTGAGCACTGAAACACTGAGCACAGGTTATCTGAGAGTGAGCACTGGAACACTGAGCACAGGTTATCTGAGAGTGAGCACTGAAACACTGAGCACAGGTTATCTGAGAGTGAGCACTGAAACACTGAGCACAGGTTATCTGAGAGTGAGCACTGGAACACTGAGCACAGGTTATCTGAGAGTGAGCACTGAAACACTGAGCATAGGTTATCTGAGAGTGAGCACTGAAACACTGAACACAGGTTATCTGAGAGTGAGCACTGAAACACTGAGCACAGATTATCTGAGAGTGAGCACTGGAACACTGAGCACAGGTTATCTGAGAGTGAGCACTGGAACACTGAGCACAGGTTATCTGAGAGTGAGCACTGGACCACTGAGCACAGGTTATCTGAGTGAGCACTGAAACACTGAGCACAGGTTATCTGAGAGTGAGCACTGGAACACTGAGCACAGGTTATCTGAGAGTGAGCACTGGAACACTGAGCACAGGTTATCTGAGAGTGAGCACTGAAACACTGAGCACAGGTTATCTGAGTGAGCACTGGAACACTGAACACAGGTTATCTGAGAGTGAGCACTGGAACACTGAGCACAGGTTATCTGAGAGTGAGCACTGGAACACTGAGCACAGGTTATCTGAGAGTGAGCACTGGAATACTGAGCACAGGTTATCTGAGTGAGCACTGAAACACTGAGCACAGGTTATCTGAGAGTGAGCACTGAAACACTGAGCACAGGTTATCTGAGAGTGAGCACTGAAACACTGAGCACAGGTTATCTGAGAGTGAGCACTGGAACACTGAGCACAGGTTATCTGAGAGTGAGCACTGAAACACTGAGCACAGGTTATCTGAGAGTGAGCACTGAAACACTGAGCACAGGTTATCTGAGAGTAAGCACTGAAACACTGAGCACAGTTATCTGAGAGTGAGCACTGGAACACTGAGCACATTTTTATCTGAGAGTGAGCACTGAAACACTGAGCACAGGTTATCTGAGAGTGAGCACTGGAACACTGAGCACAGGTTATCTGAGTGAGCACTGAAACACTGAGCACAGGTTATCTGAGAGTGAGCACTGGAACACTGAGCACAGGTTATCTGAGAGTGAGCACTGAAACACTGAGCACAGGTTATCTGAGAGTGAGCACTGGAACACTGAGCACAGGTTATCTGAGTGAGCACTGAAACACTGAGCACAGGTTATCTGAGAGTGAGCACTGAAACACTGAGCACAGGTTATCTGAGAGTGAGCACTGAAACACTGAGCACAGGTTATCTGAGAGTGAGCACTGAAACACTGAGCACAGGTTATCTGAGAGTGAGCACTGAAACACTGAACACAGGCTATCTGAGAGTGAGCACTGAAACACTGAACACAGGTTATCTGAGAGTGAGCACTGGAATACTGAACACAGGTTATCTGAGAGTGAGCACTGAAACACTGAACACAGGTTATCTGAGAGTGAGCACTGAAACACTGAACACAGGTTATCTGAGAGTGAGCACTGGAACACTGAGCACAGGTTATCTGAGAGTGAGCACTGGAACACTGAGCACAGGTTATCTGAGAGTGAGCACTGGAACACTGAGCACAGGTTATCTGAGAGTGAGCACTGGAACACTGAGCACAGGTTATCTGAGAGTGAGCACTGAAACACTGAGCACAGGTTATCTGAGAGTGAGCACTGAAACACTGAGCATCCTCTTCCTCTGATCTAGTCTGAATGTTTTTCATTCTCCAGGCGCTGTATGACTCCATTACGCACGCTAATACATTGTTGTAATAATTTTTATAAGTTTGTTATGTACTGAAAAATGGTCCACGAAGAGGACGTGTATTACACGACGGGAGAGTGAGAGTTGCTGGTGTGGTGTGTGATAGACCTGGCATAGAGTTTAGTACATTGGACTATTTCGTTATAATTTTTAGGCCATAAGTCGTTTTTGGGAATATTTGTTGTAATCTTCAATTGGCCCTAACATTGGGCATGGCCCTGTTGTTTATGTGATGCTGTGTGCCGAGTGCAGGGCTAATAATTTTATCTGTAGGAAAGCAGGGGTCATGGAGACCCAATGTTGTAGATATATATTTCAAACGTCCTAACTTTAATAACTAGTAGCAGTGTACCAGTGAGTTATTGTAAGATGTGAAAAGTGGTGTAGGCAGGTTATATGTTATGTATATACATATATACTATATCATAAACAGAGCTGCGGCTTGGCCAGGATTCGATCCTGCGTTCCCATGCCCAGCCTAGTGTGAACAGGACACATTTCTGTTAATGATTCAAAATCACTTGTTTCGCGATTTCATATATATATATATATATATATATAATATATATATATATATATATATATAATATATATATATATATATAATATATATATATAAATGTATATTATATATATATATATATATATATATATATATATATTATATATATATATATATATATATATATATATATATATTATATATTATATATATATATATATATATATATATATCGTGCCTAATAGGTAAAACTGGTCAATTAGCAAGAACTAATTTAAAATTAAGTCCTTTCTAAAAATTTCTCTTATACGTTTAAAGATATATTTTTTCATTAATGTTAATGCAAAAAATTTTAATTTTGCACAAAAAGAATCTTAGAAAGCTTACCTAACCTTATTATAACAAGCGAAATTTATTTTAGCCTAATCTAACTAAATATATTTTAAATACTTTTACAGTAATTTAATACTAAACAAACACAATGAAATATATTTTTTTTCGTTAGGTTTAGAATGATTTTTGCGAAATTATTGCATACATAAATTTTCACTTGTCCTATATGGCAAGATGAGCATTGCTATTTAAGCCAATTATTACTATTATAATAAAAAAGGATCGCTAAGCCACAAGGGCTATACAGCGCTGCAGGGTAGAAAAGGAAGCGAGGGTATTGGGCGGCAGAAGGGAGGAGGGGCGATCAGTGGGTTACAGATAACAGCGGAGCAGGGGATAGTGCAGGGTAGAGGGCAGCAAGGGCTGAAGGTATCATCAGAGTTTGTGAAGTAAGTCAGTTGTTGTCAAAAAGTCAATGAGAGAGTCCGGATGAAAGGTGGGTCCACAGCGAGAAGGGAAGGTAAAGAGAGAGCAGCGGAGCGAAGACGATGTTGGAGTTAAATTCTGCGTGCTCGTTGATAAAGTGGGCAGTCTAACAGAATGTGGCTGACCGATAATGGAACCTGACAATTCTCACAGAGAGGAGCAGGGTGCCTCTCCATGAGATATCCATGAGTAAGACGAGTATGGCCAATGCGGAGACGGGAGAGGGTAGTCTCTCAACCTCGGCACTGGTGACAAGAAGATGGCCAGTAACCTATACTCGGTTTAATAGATTGAAGTTTGTTACCGAGTAGAGTAGACCAACATTGTTGCCAACAGGTGTGAAGGTGGGTAGCTATTGCAGCAAAATAGTCTGTAAATGGAACACCTCTATATGAAACTAGTAGGTCATGTACTATTGACCGCACAGCAGTGTCTGCCTGTTCATTGCCCTGTACGTCAACATGACCAGGGACCCAACAAAAAACAATATCTTTATGCTTGGTAGGGATGCGACGTAGCCAAAGTTAGATACGGAGGACTAAGGGGTGAGGTGTATCAAATTTCTGTATAGCCTGTAAAGCACTAAGGGAGTCTGAGACAACCACAAATGATGACACAGGCATAGATGCAATATGGATAAGTGCTGCAAGAATGGCATACAATTCAGCAGTAAAGATACTAGCCGAAGATAGTAAATGCCCTCATACGACACTGTCCGGAAACATTGCTGCCAATCCTACGCCGTCAGAAGACTTAGAGCCATCTGTGTACACTGCAATGGCATGAGAATGAGAGTGGAAGTGGTCAAGAAAAAGAGAGCGGGAAGCTACCATAGACAGTTGGGCTTTCGAGCAAGGGAGTGAGAAAGAACAGACTCGAACAGCTGGAACTTCCCAGGGGGGTAGGGAAAAGTGAGATGCTACATAAACATAGAAAGGTGGAAATTGAAGAGAAGACAAGAGTGAATGTAGGCGAAGAGAGAAGGGACGGAGCAAACAGGGGCAGTGAACAAATAAAGAATGTCTACTAATATCGGTGACCATTCTATAAATGGAAGGATTGTGGAGATCATGAGAGCGTACATAGTAGCGAAGGCAATGGGCATCACGGCGATTGGATAAGGATGGAACGTTCGCGTCTGCATAGAGGCTCTCAACAGGGGAAGAGTGAAAAGCACCAAGGCATAAACGTAATCCTTGGTGATGAATAGGGTTGAGGCTAGATAGAGTAGCAGGAGAGGCAGCTGAAAAGATCTGGTCACCATAGTCAAGTTTCGATAAAATGAGGGCTGGATGTAGGCGAAGGAGAGTTCGACGATCAGCTCCCCATGAAAGATGAGCAAGGGTTTTAAGAAGTTTCAGCCGGCTGTGACAAGTTGTCTTCAGAGAGGTAATGTGAGGTTTCCAGGATAACCTATGATCAAAGAGGAGGCCTAGAAACCTGACTGTATCACATTTAGGGATACGGGAGCCATAGAGGTATAAAGGATGATCAGAGATGACAGAGTGTCTAGTGAAAGTAATTTGGTGAGTTTTGGTACTGGAAAATTTAAACCCATGTGTGGTGGCCCAATTGGAAACATGGTCGACCGCATGCTGGAGAGAAACTGTAATGAGGTGACAGTCAGCGCCTGCACAGGCAATAGCGAAGTCATCAACATAGAGTGATGACCAAATATTGGATGGAAGACTAGAGGCAAAATAATTTATAGCAAGGAGAAAAAGTGTTGTGCTCAGAACACATCCCTGGGGGACACCTTCAGCTTGGATAAAGTCAGGGGAGAGCACATTATTAACCCGAACACGGAAATGTCTGTCAGTTAAAAAGTTCTTAAGGAAGGATGGTAGATTGCCTCAAAGGCCTAAGGAGTGGGCTTGGGCCAAAATATTATGCCTCCAAATTGTGTCATATGCCTTCTCAAGGTCAAAAAATATGGCAATAACTGAGTGGTTATTCGCAAAGGCATTACGAACTTATGTATCCAAGCGTAGTAAGGGGTCTATGGTAGAACGGCCCTTACGAAAGCCAAATTGATGAGTGGAGAGACTGTTGTGTGTCTCTAAATACCACACTAAACGTCTGTTTACCAGGCGTTCCATCACTTTGCAAACTGCACTGGTAAGAGCAATGGGACGATAGTGGGAGGCTTCATGTCCCGTAGTACCCGGTTTGCGGAAAGGGAGAACAATGGCAGATTTCCACAGCTGTGGAAGAACTCCTTGTGACCAAATAAGATTGAAAAGGCGTAATAGGACTGCAAGGGCTGACTGATGTAAATGTTGTAGCATACCAATATGAATGTCGTCGGGCCCAGCTGCCGATGATTGGCAAGCTGAGAGTGTTGCCTCCAGTTCCTGTTCTTCTCTGAGAGAAGAAAAGTCCAAGGGTGCTAATTCTCTGGCAGGCTTTGAGGATAGAAACGAGGGGCATAGATGGAGACCCTGAGAAATACGGACCAGATGATTGCCAGTTTCATTGGCAACATCTAGTGGGTTTGCTACATCAACACCGGCAACCCGCAGAACAGGAGCCGGGTCAGGAGAATATTTACCACTCAGTTTTCGTACTTTTTTCCAGACTGCACTCATAGAGGAAGCAGAGGTGATGGTGGAGACATAATCTTGCCAGCAAGTGCGTTTAGCATCACGGATGACACGGCGAGTGATCGCACGCTTCTGCTTAAAATCAAGAAATCTCTCCGTGGTTCTACTGTACGGTACCTGCCCCATGCAGCGCATTTCAAACATACTGCACCAGCACAAGCAGGAGACCACCAAGGCACACATTTCTGAGAATGCCTGCCCGAAGTTTGGGGTATAGAATAAGAAGCTGTGGTTAAAACAGAGGATGAGAAGAGGTGTAAAAGCTCATCAATGAAGGACAAAGAAGGAACCTCACTGAAAACAGTTAGTTGTGAGTAAAGGTTCCAATTTGCCTGATCAAATTGCCAGCATGGGCTACGAAGAGGTGGTGATTATGAAGGGGAAGTAAGAATGATTGGGAAATGATCACTGTCATGTAAATCCAGGAGAACAGACCAGGTGAAGTCTAATGCAGCGGAGGAAGAGCAGACTGAGAGATCGATGCAAGAGAGAGTATGAGTCCCAGGATCATAATGGGTGTGAGTACCTGTATTTAAAACATGGAGGGGGTGGGTAGCAAGAAAAGCTTCTAACTGAATGCCACGGGAATCACAGTGAGACCCCCCAGAGGAAATGATGGGCATTAAAATCGCCAAATAACAGAAGTGGTGGCGGTAATGACGAAACAAGAAAGGCAATATCCGGGATAGATAATGCCCGAGAAGGAGAGAGATACAAAGAACAGAGTGTATACCACCTATGCAAGTGGATACAGGCTGCTGTGTAATGCAGCGAAGTACGAACAAATAGCTGATGGTACGGAATATCAGTGCATAGAAGAAGGGCACTTTCATTAAAGGTCCCATCAGGAAAAGGATCTGAAGAATACAATAAATTATAGCCTGAGGTGGGATAGATAACGGCAGAGTGTAGTTTTGGTTCCTGTAAGCAAACACCAACATGGGGAAACTGGGAGAGCAACATCTGAAGCTCACCCCGATTAACCCTGAGGCAGCGAATATTCCACTGTAAATAGGCCATGATTGGCAACGATAAAGATACCTGAAATCTGCAGGTAAGGGTACCTATGGACTAGAAGGGTTAGAAAAGTCCACATGCGGTGGCAAAGAAAAACGTTCAAATAGCAAAGGAACGGTGCATTGTGAAGAAAGGAGTTGCGCAGATGGAGAAGAGGAAAGAGAAGGAACAGAGGGTGGATCAGTGTCCATTGATGGTTTGGTCTCTGCAATATATTCAGAGATTGCTTCAAGTGTTTTGGAGTTCAGAGACGTCGTATGGGAGACAATATTGGAGATGGAAGGAGGAGGAGTTTGAGTAAAGATCGGAGTTGTAATGGACTGTACCAAGGTAGGGGGGCCGAAATGGTGGAGGGAACTGGAGAAGTGTGGGAGGGGACAGAAGAGGCAGAAACCTGGGAGGTGGCAGAAGAGGAAGAAACTTGGGAGGGGACAGGGGAGAAAGGCACAGTACGAGGAGGAGGATGAACTTCCACACTTGTAACAGAGCCAGTGAAAGGGGAAGACCTAGGTACAGAGACCGGGAAGGTAAAATGAGGAGGTGGATGAAGGGAAGGAGGGGTTAAAGGAGATCTGTTGGACCTCTGAGAAGTAGAGGTACTATTGGGAGGAGGTGTCGTATGAGGTCTTGTCGACACCGTGGTTTGTGAGGGAGAACATGAAGAAGTGAGGACAGACTGAGGTGTTGAAGTAGGGACGTCTGAGCCCAGGACAGCAAAAGAATTAGATACAGGAGTGACTATGGGACTGACAACCACAGAGGAGGCTGCAGAAGATGGGACCCCAGAAGTGGGACGTTTTGAAACACGAGAATAAGAGACATGGGGAAGTCTCCCTTAGAGGCGGAGATGAGAAACTGCCATAGCATAAGGGAGACCTTCTGCCTCTTTGAGGCAACGAATTTCCCGCTCATTTAAGTAGACCTGGCAACGGCAAGAGTACGAAGGGTGAGCCTCATGACAATTAAGGCAAGAGGGAGGTCGACTGCAAGATGTATTAGAATGGTCAACAGCACCACAGACTGAGCATTCGGCTATAGATCTGCAATATTTTGCTGGGTGGCCAAATCGCCAGCAATTCCTACACTGTTGTGGTGTAGGGATCACCTTCCAAACTTGTAACCGATGTCCTGCTACATAAACAGAGGATGGGAGTTCACGGCTGTCAAAAGTTAAACGAGCCACATTGCAAGGGTATCGTCTTTGCCCACGGGCGGGAAGAACATAAGTGTCTACTTTGAGAATTGGGAGATCTCGGAGTTCCAGCTGTTCGAGAATGTCATTGCCACATGTCTGGAAATTTTGTTGGACTATGGTATGGGGCAGAATAACAGTACCACTACAAGAATTGAGGGAATGATGTTTTTTGATAGTGATAGGAATAGTATCGATATGTGAAAGAAGAGAAAGATCATGAGCTTGGGTAGAATTCTGGACTGTGATAATGCACATACCACTCTTAAGAGCATGAAAGGAAATATCTCTACCAATGTGGCGTAGGAGCGCTTTGCCAATACTATGGTCAGAAAGATAGGCAGTAGAAGAAGTCGGTCGTAAAGTAAAGAATTTAGTTCATTGTGTAGTCTGAAACTGAGTGTGGAGAGGGAGTGCATGACGTGTCGGTCTTTTCCGAGTAGAATGGGAAGGTAACGAAGTAACATCGTCAGGAGATTGTTGTTGGTGTTTAGAAGTGGGACCAGAGTTGGTCCGACGTGAGACGGGCTGGCGATTCGAAAATCATCGCACCATAGAGGGAGAGGCCAGAAGCATAGTCAAAGGAGAGCGGAGGTCAGACAAATCAAAGGAGTCAGTGGAAGCCTCGCTACCTGAAGCGGGTGAGGAAACAGCACCAGCAAGAGGTACAGGGGCCTTAGGAGTGTCCAAAGTGTGGCCAAAAGATGAGGCGAGGTCAGAACAGGGTGCGGTAACAATAAGGGGCCCAGGGGTAGCAGGGTCATGGATTTGGGACTCCATGGTTAGGCTACTTCTTTCTTTTTGTTTTTAAGAAAAAAAAGAAAGAAGAAAAGAAAATAAAAAAAAAAATAAAAAAAAGGGGGACCGGGGAGGTATAGTTCCTAGGAGGAATGAAAGGGCCAGAAATCTCCCTCTGTGCCCAAGAGGACCTCAGCACCGCAAGTAGTGCAGATGCAGCATGGAACCTGTGCCATACCCTACCCTTCATGCCAGTAAACCAGCAATCCGGGATAGCAACCTCACATCTGCCGAGCTACCTTGGTGGACAAAAGAGAGGGCGGCCGGATATCTCCTTCGGCCACCATCTCCGGAATCCGAAAGGTGGCTTTCAGAGATACACCCGTCTCCCGAAAGACACCCAAAGCCACCCTGCGGGATACCGGAGAGGGATCGGGACATCCCCAGGCGATCCAGATCCCACGGCAAACTACGCCACCGCCTAGAACCTCAACGGAATGGGATGGACCCCGGTACCCTTCCCCCTACCTATGAACTAGTGTGCCTGTGGGAAAAATCCCAAAAGCCAAAAAGAGGAAGGGCAAAAGGGAGGGGTGGGGAGGAGGATAGGGAAGGGGGGATTGGGGGGTAATTAGGTTCGGTCTGAGGAAGGAGGCCGACAGGTCTAATTCCTCAGACCAAGAGCCTCTTCACCACGCCAAGGAGCCCCCCTTGAAGAGGTCAATTTAAGCCAAGATCGCAAGTTCTGCTATTCTGCACGATATATATACATATATATATATATATATATATATATATTATATATATATATATATATATATATATATATATATATATATATATATATTATATATATATATATATATATATATATATATATATATATATATATATATATATATATATATATATATATATATATATATTATTTTTACAAAGGTGGATTTATCCGTCCTTCCTGGTAATCATCCCTAAAGTACTGACCATCTCTTTAGTGTTGTTGTGAAGTTACAGGTGTGGCCTTAATGTGGGCAGACAAATGGTTCCCAGAATACTGTCGTAATAGACTCCTACGTTCATTCCCATTAATATAATAATTATTAAAGAACAGATTAAGTGAGTCACAAATAGGTAAGTACACAATAGAAAAATAGACACAAATGCAGTATAAAGGGACTTTTGGTATGTACACCAAATTGTTATACTCCTTTGTACAAACATGTATCATGCTGGAATAAAATTATTATTATTATTTTTATTATTATTATTATTGTTTGCTGACAACGTTTCGCCCACGCAGTGGCTTTGTCAAGTCACAAACAGATCTACCTTGGTAAAGAGGGCATGAGTATATATAGGGTGATGAGTCAGGTGGAGAATATTGGGTAGCTGTATTAGAGACTGACCTGCAGGTAAGTTGTTATGTAGGATAACGATGAAGAACTGTCCTGGCAAGAGATTCATCTATGTTGTAAAAGCGACTGTTCTGGTTGAAACTGTTAGATATACAGATAAATGATGATTCCAAGATCCTGCGTCACTGAGTGTCTTTTTCCCTGGCGATGACTCTTGCGTCTTGGTTGTGGAAGTGTCGGTGTAGAACTCAGACATTCTTCAAGTCGACCGTTCTGTCTGCGTATTGATGTTCTGAAATACGTACAGGTCCGTCTCACATACAACCTCCCCATCATTCACCATCTGACTCCCCACTCTATATATGTTCATGTACTTTGCACGGGTAGATCTGTGACTTGATGAAGTCCACTGTGTGGGCGATACTTAGTCAATAAAGGCTCGCATTATACTGTAATTGTACCTATCTTTCCATCGTGTCGGTATTTTATACAATTTATCTCCTAGGTGAAGACACACAGATACAGACAGTGACAGTGACACAGACACTGAAAACAGCTAATTACTCGCTCATACGACGATAAACAGTGATGGTGGTCACCTGCGGCAGTAGTTGCAAAAGAACACATGAGCAACATGAAAAAAAACAGTGAGTATCTATACTTTAACCACGAGGTAACGTAACGGGAAAATGAGGTGGTACGTGGAGGATAACCCCGAGAGAGAGAGCGAGAGAGAGAGAGTGAAGAGAGATGAGAGATGAGAGAGAGAGGAGAGGGCGAGAAGAGAGAGAGAGAGTAGAGAGAACTGGACCTAAAGTAATTGATGTAGGTGACATAGAAATTAGATGCTCCTCGGTGCTAGCGACCAACTGTCTTGGGTTTCAGTTCTTTATTTTAAGTAAACTGAACGAGATAAAAAAAAAAATAAGAAACTTACCACAGGAAGGAAGGAGATAGCCAGACTTCAAAAGAAGGAGACTACAGTGGTATGAGGTTCTTCCTGAAAGAGAGTGCAGTGAGAAAGGGAACGGAGGGAAAGATGATTGTAAATATACAACTGGAGACAGAGAGATAATTAATAAGCAGGATCAGAAGAACAATGAAAAAACAGGCAGTGCACCCTGGTTCCCCCAGCGGATCAGAGAAGCAAAAGGTAAAAGTGGAAGAGCATGAAAAAAAATATATCCGCCAGAACAGCAGAAAGACAGAAAAGCCAGAACAAAACATTATGTGGTAAGAAGGCCAGTTGAGCCCATGATGTGAGATGTTTTACTCGTAGAGTAGCAGCCACCGAGTCATAGCTGTAACCAGACGTGTGTACATCCTTACCAGAAGGAAGGAAACCATAAAGGTTAGATTTAGATTAGATTTTGCCACCGAAGTGGCTAGTTTATTGTGCACCCCATTCTCTCCTGTGGACGGTAGCTCGGATGAGCATATGGATACACAAACAAGGTCTCAGGAACTAGGCCCCAAAGGGTTAAACAGGAATACATATGGACTTTATATCTACATAAATTTTGAGTCACTTATCTGTTACAAGCAAATTAGGAAAATTTGTTAGTATATTGTATCTTATTTTCATTAATAGATCATCATTGACATGTCACAATAGGGTTATCTATATGGGTCGCTGTCTCTGTATTCCTCAATAAGTGGACAATTAAGCACATAGTGTTCAAGAGAGTGTACCATATGCTCCTGATCACCATATTTACATTGTAGTTTGATCATATCTGTGTGTCTCCAAACTGACATGATAGTACTTGTAACCATAGCCTAAGCGCTGGCCACTACAAATCAGTCAGTCTGTACATTGCAAGTTGCGCTCCATAAAAAATTATTTACGTTCATGTTATCATAGTGGGTTATGATCTACTCACGGCTTCTAACTGCATTCCTTTAACCAATCATTTTCATTATTTACTTATCTCCCTAATATTATTCCTAATGCTAGACACAGTTATACCAATGTTATATTCTACACGCTCTCCTTCTCGATACTTCTTCTGGCTAACATATCAAACTTTATCATGAAGGAGTAATCCAATGTGTGACTGAGGAATCCATAGCATTGTACCTAATTCTTTGTCCTAATTTTGAGTCATCTATACCTGGTCTTCCCCAATGCAGCATGTTGTTGGGCGTCATTACATGAGTCAACGAGCCTTCAATGATGACATAGAATTCAGTATGATGTATTGATAGAGTCAAGCTCTAGGTGTCAAAACTGGTTAGCTAGGCCATTAAGGATTGCAAACAATCAGTTTGCAGTTGTAGACGCCCAGTTGTTAATTCTTATGCTAACTCACACAATTGTGTTATCGTTCTTAACTCACGGGGAGGTTGGCAACAGCAGCAGATGCAGCCCTGCAGAGACTCCTGTTTAGATCATCAGTGTATATAACTTGTGTATACACTTGTTACTACAGCCTAGGTGAGAAAGTTCTTCTTGAGCAGTTGCTCAAACAGGATTTTAAGGAGGGATTATAGCATAGCTTCTTGGGAGGGACTTGTAGGTATGTGATATTAAATGAACACATCTTCCATGGAGGGGTGAAATGCTCTTGTTGCCTACAGTGATACAGTTCATGCAGGTTATAAAACTTATGCAATTGCACGTTTTCACAATCCATTTAGATCTGTGTGTATTTACCTCTAGACACTTGGTAAGATTCACTGTGACAGTGTCTGGTTCGTTTCTCACATTCTAATACCGAGTACAGTGTTAATTTCAACAATCCTATCACTGATACTAGAATACCAAGCTCCTCCTCAGTTAAGAACTTTTGTAGATCTGGGACAGCCAAGAATAATCCTGAGAGCTTCATTTTGCATTAACTCCAAGGGTCGGAGAGAACTTTCTCTAGCTAATATCAACATGGAGCAGCATAATCAATTAAGGACCTAACATAGGCTATGTACATCATTCTCACGATTCTCACATTTGCACCATAGTTGGTTTGGTAGCCAGCAACAGTTTTGAGAGCATTTAGCCTAGCTTTACATTTCTTGTTTAGTTTGTGGTATAGTGGATTTGTTAAAGGGTACATCTACACCAAGATATCTGTAAGTTTTAACGTAGCTAATGATTTCACCCTGCAAATAGATGGGGGGGGGATGTCGTTTGCTTGTATAATATTAGTTTTAGAGGAAGATATTATGAGGCCTAGTCGATTACAAATTGCTTAAACTTCATTAAGAATGGATTCATCTTTTTATGCCCTGTTGTAGGGAAATCATGATATCATCAGAATAGCTTATAGCTATATGTTTAGGTGAGGCAGGTAGAGCATTTAGGAGAGCATTAATCAGAATAATTAAATAGCGGGGACTAAGAATTCCCCCTGCGGTGTACCTAAGACATTTCTTTAGAATCACTTCTGAAGCCTTGGTAAAGGACGAGGATACTCTGTTTGACAGGTATCCAAATATCCACAGAGTAAGCTACCACCAATTTTCATTTGGCTAGTTCATGTAGTAAAAAACGGTTCGTTCGCAATATCAAATGCAGATTTTAGATCAAGAAAGTGGTAAAACTAGTAGAGGTGTGTGCAGTGAGAAAGGTGGAAATACAGTTCTGCACACTTTTACCTTTCATGAACCCATAGAGGTAGGGGGAAAGTTGATGTCTGATTCACCATAAAGGATTAGGTATTAACACTAACAAAGGAAGGAGGAAAGATCGAAAGAAATGACCAGAAGTTTATGAGGGACTGAACAAAATATTTAAGAAGGGATTATCTGAGGAAATAAAGGCATTACCATAGAGTCAAGAAGAAAGACTGCATCAACGAGTAGTGAAACAATGCACACACCAGAAGGGGTAAAGGGAACTACTGAGTGAGCTATATACCTTAAAAGGAATGGATCAAGTTAATAACGTTTTACAAATCCTGAAAGAGGGATCAGGGGGCATTGTGTGAAACGTTAACTAAAATCTTCAGTAAGTCATTTAATAGAGGGCAAATGCCGGGAGGTGATGAAAAACAGCAAAGTAGTCCCAATATTTGACAAAAGGGACAGATTAGTAGCATAAAAGATTTTGGCCCAGTGTCACTGACATGAATATTTTGTAAAGTTACGGACAGAATAATCAAAAAGAGAGGAGAAGCCCCTGAACAGGATGGACTTATGGTTAACTACTGAATAAGTCGTAATGAACTACTGTCGGTAAATAAAAAAATTTCTGTTTATTCACTGACAATTTTTCATCTCGATTAAGTTTATGAATTATATGGCTCTGAGGAGTATGAAAATAGATATACAATGAGAGCTTCTGTGGACTGTGGGAAAAGACAGTAAGGTCACAATTGATGCCGCGTTACAAACAAGTGACGGAAATGCTGTCTGCAAAATCCTTCCCGTTGTAAGCTTCATGACTCGTGGTAGAGGGAGTGGGCCTGCTCTTCATGACTCAGTGGTAGAGTAGTGGGCCTGCTCCTCATGCTCAGTGGTAGAGTAGTGGGCCTGCTCTCATGATCAGTGGTAGAGTAGTGGGCCTGCTCCTCATGACTCAGTGGTAGAGTAGTGGGCCTGCCCCTTTATGACTCAGTGGTAGAGTAGTGGGCCTGATCTTCATGACCAGTGGTAGAGTAGTGGGGCCCGATCTTCATGACTCAGTGGTAGAGTAGTGGGCCTGCCTCATGACTCAGTGGTAGAGTAGTGGGCCTGCTCCTCATGACTCAGTGGTAGAGTAGTGGGCCTGCCCTCATGACTCAGTGGTAGAGTAGTGGGCCTGCTCTTTATGAAATCAGTGGTAGAGTAGTGGCCTGCTCTTCATGACTCAGTGGTAGAGTAGTGGGCCTGCTCTTCATGAAATCAGTGGTTGAGTAGTGGGCCTGCTTTCCTCATGACTCAGTGGTAGAGTAAGTGGGCCTGCTCTTCATGACTCAGTGGGAGAGTAGTGGGCCTGCTCCTCATGACTCAGTGGTAGAGTATGGGCCTGATCTTCATGACTCAGTGGTAGAGTAGTGGGCCTGCTCCTCATGACTCAGTGGTAGAGTAGTGGGCCTGGGTTTTTCATGACTCAGTGGTAGAGTAGTGGGCCTGGGTCCTCATGACTCGTGGTAGGTAGTGGGCCTGCTCCTCATGACTCAGTGGTAGAGTAGTGGCTGCTTCTTCATGACTCAGTGGTAGAGTAAATGGGCCTGCTCCTCATGACTCAGTGGTAGAGTAGTGGGCCTGCTTCTCTGACTCAGTGGTAGAGTAGTGGGCCTGCTCCTCATGACTCAGTGTAGAGTAGTGGGCCTGCCCTCATGACTCAGTGGTAGAGTAGTGGGCCTGCTCTTCATGACTCAGTGGTAGAGTAGTGGCCTGCTCCTCATGACTCAGTGGTTTGAGTAGTGGGCCTGTCTTCATGAAATCATGGTAGAGTAGTGGGCCTGCTCTTCATGACTCAGTGGTAGAGTAGTGGGCCTGCTCTTCATGACTCAGTGGTAGAGTAGTGGGCCTGCTCCTCATGACTCAGTGGTAGAGTAGTGGGGCCCGCCTTCATGACTCAGTGGTAGAGTAGTGGGCCTGCTCTTTATGATCAGTGGTAGAGTAGTGGCCTGCTCTTCATGACTCAGTGTAGAGTAGTGGGCCTGCCCCATGACTCAGTGGGAGAGTAGTGGGCCCGCTCTTTATGACTCAGTGGTAGAGTAGTGGGCCTGCTCCTCATGACTCAGTGGTAGAGTAGTGGGGCCTGCTCTTATGACTCAGTGGGAGAGTAGGGCCTGCTCCTCATGACCAGTGGTAAGTAGTGGGGCCCGCTCCTCATACTCAGGGTAAGTTGGGCCCGCTCTTATGACTCAGTGGGAGAGTAGTGGGGGTGCTCTTATACTAGTGGTAGAAGTGGGCCTCTCCTCAGACTCAGTGGGAGAGTAGTGGGCCCCCTCTTCATGACTCAGTGGGAGAGTATGGGGCCGTCCCATGATCATGGAGAGAGTGGCCCGCTCCCCATGATCATGGAATAGTGGGCCGCTCTTCAGACTCATGGAGAGTAGTGGGGCCCGCTCCCCATGATCAGTGGGAGATATGGCCTGCTCTTCATGACTCGTTAATAGTGCCCGTCTTCATACTCAGTGGGAGTATGGGC
>NW_026484251.1:0-25795 GCF_026875155.1 Cherax quadricarinatus | reverse complement strand
AAAAAACTTCATAATCTGTTTAAATTAGAAAAAAAAATTTTAAATTTTGATTTATTAAAAAAAAAAAATTTAAAATATTTTTTATTTTTCAATTAATTATCTATAAAAAAAAAAAAAACTAACAAAAAATAGAAAAAAAGGAAAACCCATTGGTAATATTTTTAAAAAAAACTGATTTTTCTTTTTTTTCCTTTGGGGAAATTAGTATAGGTTTAAAAAAGAAACCAAAATTTTGGGTTCATGATTTTTGAATCAAAATTTTCATTTTACAAAATTCGATTGGATCACCAAAATATTGTTTCTGGGGAAACCCAATATACAAAATATTAGTAAAAATTTTTATTGTTATTTTTTTAATTTGAAGAAAAAAAAATTATATTTTAATAGAAAACCTTTGTGTGAATTTTTTTTAAAATTTTTTTTAAAGGGACTTTAAATTAAAAGTTTTTGCATACAAAAAAAAACTTTTAAAGTTTAAAATTATTGAATATATATATTTAAATTTTATATAAATATATTTTAAAATTTTATAATATATATATTTAAAATATAATAAAATAAATTTAAATATAATATATTAAAATTTTTATCCCTTTATATATATTAAATTAAAAATATTTTATATATATATTTTATAAATATATATATATATAATATTTTTATATATATATAAATATTTATAGTATAAAATTATATATATTTTAATTTTAAAAAATTTATATAAAAAATATTATAAAAATAAATATATATAAAAAATATATATCTTAAAAATTAAAATCATTTTAAAAAAAAATTTACTGTTTTTAAAATTTATTTTTTTTATGATTTTTTACTACCCATTTATAAAAATCATTGATTTTTTTCTAGCTCTATTATAAATTGGAAAACCCAATTGAAAATACAAAAAAAGGCCCTTCAATACAGAAAAACAAAAAAAAAAAGTTTTTCAGAAATTTTCTATCTTTTTAAATAAAATTTTTTTTAAATTTTGTTCAAAAATACTGGTTTTAAAGAGAATTTTTTTGGTGAAGGTAATAAAACAAAAAAAAAAAAAGAATTGATAAAGTCCCTTACCGAAAATACAGTGCCAAGAAGTTTTTTGGAAAAAATGATGGGGTTTGGTTGCTACATCACGAATTCCACATACGCGTATTTTATTTATTTTGTTTTTGGGTTTTTTTTTCTTTTTTTTTTCCCAATTTTTTTTCTATTCCTACAACATTTGGGGCCTGAGGGGACCAATACTGTTTTAAAAAATTGATATATATAAAAAACTCCGAAATTGAACACAAAAAACCGAAACAAAAAGAAATTATCATTTTATTGTTTACCACTGTTTTTTATTACAAAAAACCCTTCCCAAAATATTGTATAATACTAATGTTCTATCATATATTTACATATTTACAAATCACTGGCAGGGTTTTTTAGAACGTTTGGGCTTTTTGGAAACCCCCTTTGGGAAAACAAGACCCAGGGGAAAACAGAGGCCCCTTTAAAATTTCCCACACCCCCATAAACCGAGTGTTTTGCGTCTTTTTTTGCCGTCGTTTTTTTGTGCTAGACAATGCTCTCTTTGAGAAAATTTTTTTTTGATTTGGAAGGAACTGTATTATAAAAATTAAATCCCCTTTTCCTCTCCTAAAACCTTGGTATATCCGGGGGGAATTTGAGGCCCAATGTTGTATTGCAGGTGTTTTTCCCGGGTACTTCATTATGAGTTGCCCCTGAAAAACAGAAAAAACAAAAAAATTCACCATCTGGTGGTCTTTTTCCACCCCTTTAAATTTGGGTAAATATTTTGCATGACCCATTGAAATGTCCATGAGATGGAAGAAAATTTCATGAAACCCCCTTGTAACTTTACGAAAATATCAAAAAAAACCAATCTCCCATGTCCACGGGTCAACCAACGATTTTTTGTGTATAAAAAATTCCTGACCCTGGTTTTCGAAACGTTCTTTAGTAACACGATCAATTTTTCCCAAATGTTTGCATTTAAATTACTAAAGGGTTTTTTAAACAATGTAATCTCGTTTTTTATCCCCAAACGAAAAATCCCAAATGATGTCTTTTGGCGAAAAACCCCTTTCACGTCATCACCCACAAACCCCCTGTTTTGAGCTGGGTATATTTTTTACGATTAAAAACGCACTGTGCCCACACATTGTCATTTTTTAAAAACTCGCATGAAATCACGGAGTAAAAATCTTGTGTACCATTTTAACGGTTTATAATGTAGGCCCCTTCCCAAGATAAGGTGCCTTTCTTGTTTTCTAAATTACGTACCTAGAACCCAATAACATTTTGGTATTTTCCCAATGTTTTACTACCCGTGTATACAAAAAAATTCCAAACACCAGGCCACTGTCACAATAAACAGAGTACAAACAGTTTTATACCAAAGGGTTCCTCTTGCCGGTAATACTGCTTGAATGACAGTCAAACCTTTGAATAAAATAAAAAGACTCTTTCAATTACAAGTTTTCTTGAATGGAAAAAAAGTTTTCCCCGGAAATTTTGTTTGAGTTTTCTGAAAACATTTCAAACTTGATAAAACCCGTCCCCTTCTGTCAGGCCTGGTTTTTTTTCGGGGAAGTGCAACATACGTAACATAAGATAAACCCGTTCACTGGTATTTTTTTACTGAAGACCGGGGTTTGAAATTAAACCAATTGTGGACCAGTATGCTTTTTTTTTATGGTTTTAGACGTGAGGCTTTAAACATTATTGTTTCAAAAAAAACAAATACATTTCTGAAAAAATTCTCTTTTTCCCCCTGTGGATTTTTGACTGTGGTTTATAAGTCGGGAAATTTTCCAAGGTTTTTACGAAAATCCCTTTTTTCTTTCCCCCGGAAAAAATTTCCCCTCAATGGCTGGTAAAAAAATTTAAATTTAAAAAATTCCGCCTTGGCCATTTGGTTTTCCCAAGGGGACGGAAAGGGAAAAAACCACTTTGAGGGTTCCCTAAGTGGTGAGGGTTGGGAACAAAATTGGGATTTTTCTGCCCCAAACCCACATACGTTTTCCCCGGTGGATACTGGACATCATAGGCCCGGGGGTACAGGTGGTTTTTGGTTGTGGGAGGCTGGGGGGTGATGGTCCACTTTGTCCTTGAACTGAGAGTCAAAAAGCATGGGTCCCCCCCGTGGCACGGTGGTCACGCCCTGGCGGGGGCCACTACCACCACCAGGGACCACTAACAAAATCCAAATGATGCCTTTTGGCTCCTCCTGCCAAATGTGCCCATTTATCCTTACTATCCCCTACCTAAAAAAGGGTGTTTGGGCCACGGGATGTACTCCCGGGGTGTACTCCCCGGGGTGTCTCCGTCCCCTGGGCACAGCATTAGGGTACACTACCCGAGCGCATGCGGGGGCAAAAAAATACCCACGCTTCAAATGGTGAAAATGAAATTTTTTTATTTCACTACTCGAATGATTTGGGCGAGCGCAATAAAAAACCAATCCAAAAGTCAGAATCATCGTCAAATTTCTACGTCAAAAGGCCTGGCCCCGCGGGAAAATTTTTAGTTTTTTTCCCCTACCCTTTAGGAACCCCCCCGACCCTGGGGTCACGAGTGCCCCAAACCCGAGGTAGAAGATTGAGGAAACGCGGGGTTTTTTGCACTTTATCGAAAACCTGGTCATTATTTTTTTTGGGCCCCTTTCCCTTTTCAAAACCCTTGAATTCGTTTTCATTTTCCCTTCCCCCAGTGTCAGAAGTATTTAGACAGGAAGAGGAGAGTCCCAATTTTTTTTGGGGGGTGAGAGCTGACTTGGACGAAGGCATTGGGGAAAAAGGGGGGGGGGACTGAGCCGGCGTTCCCCCCCAATGCTATGCCCCAGGGGCCATTCTCTCACATGTTTTTGGGCCCATATGGGGCTTTTTTTGCAAATTTTTATGGCCTAGAAATTTTTTGGGGTAGACTACGGTTTGGACACTCACCGTAAACCCAAATATCTAGGGGGCGGACCCTGAAAGGGTTTTAATTTTTGTAAGAAATTTTTTTTTTTTTTTTTTTTCAAAATTTCTTGGGGCATGGTGGTGACTTCGATTTTGGCCTTGACCCCCGAAAAGGGTTAAAAAACTATTTTTGTAAAGATTTATAATGACAATCTTTGACTTGGAAAGAAACTAGAATTAAATTAAAAAAAAAAATATTTATGAAAAATAAAAAAAAATTTAGAGAAATAAAGAAAAATTTAAAATTTGAAAAAAAATGTGTTTATGAACTAAAAAAACAATTCAAATTTCTGTTTAAACTAGAATGTTTTTTCAAAAAAAAAACAAGAAAAAGGAAAAGGGAAAATAGAAAATAAGAAAATAAAAGATATATGCTTCGTTAAAGTAAAATGGATAAATGTTAACATTTTTTCCCTTTTATAGGTTGAATTTTAAAACTTTTTTTTTTAAAGGTTTTGTCTTATTTCCACTTTAAAAATTTAAAAAAGATGAGTAAAGAAAAGTTTTTCGGAATAAATTTTTTTTGGGCCCCTTTTTAATCATATCATTTTAAAACACAATCGATAGAATCACCAAAATATTTTTTTGTTATCAAAGTAAAAAAAAATCATTTTTTTAAAATTTAAAAAAAAATATTACATTATTAATATGAAAAAAAACCTTTTTAATATCTTTTAAATATTTTTTTACTCAATCATTTTTAAAAATTTACTGTAATTTTTAAATTTTTTTTTTTGATTTTTTTACTAACCCTTTTTTGTAAATCTTGATATTTTTTTAAAAATTTTATTTTTAAAATGGAGAACCCAATTGGGGGGATACTAAAAAAAACCTCTCCCAAAACATTTAAACCCCCAGACAAAAAGTTTCATAAATTTTTTTTTTATCAATGAAAATATTTTTAAAATTTTTTCTAAAAAGTGGATTAAAATACTATTTTATTAAAAAATTATTTAAGGACAGGACAAGACTTCAAAAAAAAAAAAACGAAAATTAAATTATATAAATTGTATGTGAAGAAAAAAATTTGAAGTAAAAAGTTTAGTGAAAAAAAAAAAATTTAAATTAGATAAAATGGGATAAAAAAAAATTCAATTTCTGATAATTTCTAGAATGTTTTAGGGAAAGAAAACTAGAAAAAGGGGAAAAAAAAATAAAAAATAAGAAAAAAAAAGGAAAAAATTTTGCTTTTTTAATAATATCAATTTTTTATAAATAAAAAATTTTTTTCCTTTAAATACGGGGGATTGAATTTTTTTTTTTGTAAAATTTTTTTTTGGGAAATTAAAAATTCTTTTATTTTTTTTTGAAAATGTGAAAATTTTTTTAAAAAAGATTTTTTTACAAAAAATTAATTTTTTCATTGTTTTTTTTTTTATGGTTTTGGGAAAATTTTGTTTAGGGGCCCATTTTCCCCTTTTATTTTTTGATAATGTGATAATTTTTTTAAAAAGGAATTTTTACAAAAATTTAATTACATAAAGTTTTCCCCTGATCTGGGGAAAAAAGGGTTCATGCTTTCTAAAATAATCTGAAGTAAAGGGTTTTTGGGCACCATTTACAAAGTTTTTCTCCCACGTTTTTACTTTGGTTTTTAAAAACTAAAATGTACTTTTTTTTTATGTTCCCTAAAACAGATTGAGATTTTAAAAACATTTACACAATCATTACAAATGAGTTTTTACCGTTTTGAATTCTTTAAATTTTTGCCCGTAAATCGAATTACTGCATAGTGTTTTCTTGCATTTTTTACATTGAAAACCCCTTTTACTCTTTTGGTCTAGTATGAGGTTTTGATAGGTTTTGAAAGTTTTAAAAAATTGGGGCCCGTTTTTTAATTTATAATTTTTCTATCATCTAATTTTTGGGAAGGGGGGGTGTAGTTTAAAATGAATTATTTTTTTTTAAAAAACTGTGACTTTTTTCCCCTTGATTGGGGGATTTACCCCCCTAATTTAAAACTGCTTGTATTTAAAGAAAATTTTTTGAGTCTGACATTATTATATCCTTTAAAAAAATGAATTTGTTAGGCCCGCCCTTATTATAAACCATTTAAAAAGAAATTTTTTTGTAGTTTTACAATACGGGATCCAAAAAGTTTTTTAGAAGATGAGGGCATTATATTTTTTTCTTTAAACACTTTTACAGATGAAAAAGAAAATTTTTTAAGGGCCGTCGATTGATTTAATTTTTGCTTTCTTAATAAAGAAATAATTTAAATTTTAACTTACTATATAAAATACATAAACTTTTTTTATCATAATTTTTAAAAATTTTTTTACAAAAACAAGAAATATATATTTATACAAAAAAACGGGGAAAATTTTCCCCTATACTTTGAGTTTTAAAAGTTGTGACGATGTTTTTGGGTATTATTGCGGTTTTCGTTATATCGGATAATGAAAAAAAAGAGTACCTTTCCCGTATCCGAGGATTTTTGAAAAAGAAAACATTTTTTTTTCCACTTACCACAAATTTTACAAGTTTAGGAACATAATCAAAAAAACTTGGGGAAAACTACTGGGAGGGGGGGTGACTAAAATAAACACCCTTTAACAATGTGTAAATTTAAAAAAATGGTAATAAAACTAATAAACCCGTTCGTTATAAAATTTCAAACTGTAATATAATAATTTAACCCTTTGGGAAAAACCAATTTTTTTTTCCCGTATTCAAATTTCCCGTAGAGGATTTGTGGATAATAAAATATTTATATTTGTAAATGTTTCCAACAATGGGGAGTTCCCCCAAGTATGACCTTAACCATAATAAAAATTACTATTAATTACCATTTTAACATGATAATCAAAGTTTTTGATAAAAAACAAAAAAAAAACAACAGCTTTAATTTAAAAGGAGATTAAAATAATTAATTTGCAATAGGAGGGCCAAAAATTTTTTTTTTAAATGTTAAAAAGTACAATCAATGTTTAGGAATTAAGACATGTTATGACAAAAAAAAATTGGACGTACAAAGTCCCCCAAAATTCCCAAAACAATAATTCTACCCAATAAAACAAAAAAACCAAATCAAACTTAAAGGGGTTTTTCCTCAAAATTTTTTCCCTGATTATTTTGAAAGGAATGCCCCTTTTAAAAAAACCCGGGAATTACCCCCATTTCTTATTAGAAGTAAAGGTACAAAGAAAAATCACCCCAAATACTCTAATTTTAAATTTTTAAAAATTATGATAAAATTTTTCCCACACCACTAATATCCTCAACTGTTAAACAAAAAGGGTTTTTGGGGTTTTTACGGGGAAAAGGGTTTTTTTTTAATTAGGTATTAAAAAAAGCAAAAAAGGTTTTCCCGAAATTTTTACAGAAAAAAATTAATAATATTTTCTATGATGTTTACACTGCGGGCCTCTACAAAAAATAAATAAAGATATACAACTTTCACCCTTTAACCCAACTAATCAATAAATCAACAGAAAATGAAAAAAATCAATGTTTTTTAAAAATTTGTTTAGTTATCTTGTAAATTATTATTTTTATCTATGTTTTTTTAAATTTAAAAAAAAATTTAAAAAATTTATAAAACAAAAAAAAAAAGTGTTATGTTTTTTTTTTTTAATATAAATAAAGAACAGTGAGACTATTTAAATACCTCCTAATTTTGAGAAACAATATACTCCTGAATTTCTTGGGAAAAAGAAAGTTTTTTAAAATTTGGGAAAAACTTGGTATTTTTCTATATATATATATATTTTATATATAATATATATATATATATATATATATATTTTTATATATATATATATATATAAAATATATATATATTATATATATATATATAATATATATATATATATATAAATATAAAATATTTTTAATATATATATTTTTATTTATTTTATTTATTATATTTTATATATATATATATATGAAAAAAAACCACTCTGAAAAAAATAGAGAAATTCCAAGTGTTTCATGACTCCCATCACATTATAAAAGGAAAACTAGAAAGCAAAGTATCCAAGGAAACTTTATAAGGGGTCCGCCAGCACCCCACTATCAGTTTCCCACAACGGTTAAACACCTGATGCGCGTCGCCCCCCCAAAATTGGATTGGCCCTTTGAAAAAAACTCACCCCAAAACTTTTCTACCAAAGAATTTTTTTAAAATTATTTGTTTAGTGTAAATTTTTAAAAAATTTTGGGTATTTCCTCATCTATGAAACCCCGGAAATACAAATTTGGAAAAGCTCCCCAAAAAACAATTTAAGGGGAAAACAGAAAAGTTTGGGCTCATCTTGGGTGCGAGAATAATTGTTGGGGCATAGGAAAAGTTTTGTAGGTTTTCTGTAAATTTTAAATTTGATTTTATTATTACCCTTAATAATTAAAAATCTAGAAAAGGCAAGAGTTATTTTTTTTCAAACTCAAAAAGTAAAGTTTATTTGAATGGGCCAAACTATTTTTTAAATTTTCCCAGGAAAAAGGTTTTTTTTATCTCATTTTTTTGGGGATAAGAAATTTCCAAAGGGAAAAATTTAAAAAAACATAGCCCATTTATAAACTTTTAATGTTGAGTTTGAAGAAAAAAACTCTTTTCCTTTTCTAGATGTTTTAAAATTTTTAAGGGTAAAAAATGAATTCAAATTTTAAAAATTTAAAAGAAAACCTACAAATAAAATGTTCCTATGTTTCCCAAAAAATTTCCCCGCATCAAGATAGAGTCCCAAAATTCTGTTTTCCATCAATGTTTTTTTAGAGCTTTTAAAGAAATTTTTTAGTCCGGGGTTCCCTAGATGAAAGGGAAATATCCCAAAATTTTTGAAAAAGGTAAGATTTTAAAAAACCCAAAAAAAATGTAATTTATAAATCTTTTAAAGTTGCTAGAAATACTTTTTTCCCAAACCATTTAAAAGGGGCAACCAGGGCCCTTATTCAGGGTAAAAATATGTTGGTTTTTTTCCCCCTTTCCAAAGAAAACTCTTGATTGCATTCCCCTTTTTAAACTTTTAATTTTTAAAAATTTTAAATTTAAAAATCTTGAAGGTAAAAAAACTTTTATAAAGAATTCCCCCCCCAAAAAACTGATTTGGGTGTGTCTAAGATTCCCTTGTAAAATTTGCAAAAAAGTTTTTTTTCGGCCCAAACCCGGTAAAAAACCCCGAAAAGATTAAAAAAAATAAATAAAGCATTAAAAACAGGGGGAAAGAAACCCCCAAAGCTTCTATTTATTTTATTTAAAAAGATTTTAACCATCCAACTGATTTTCAAAAAATGGAAAAAAAGTTTTATCAAGCGTCCATTGGGCGCAGGAAAAATAATTGAACTTGTTTCATAAAAACAGTTTTTGACAATAATAGAATATTTCCTTTGGTTTATATAAATTTGATCCATTTTTTAAAATTTAAAAGAATTTGGGAAAAATTTAATAATACAATTTGGGCAAATAATTTTTAAAAAATTTTTTTGGGTAGAAAGTTTGTGGGGTGAGTTTTTGAAAAAGGACCTTTTCCCCAAATTGGGTCAACGCGCGCCCGGTTTTTTAACCGTTGTGGGATTTTTTGAAAAGGGGGGTGCTGGCCCGACCCCCCTTTAAAAAGCTTCCCTTTGGGTGCTTTTTTCTTTCATAGTTCCTTATAATTTTGAAATATCACGAAACGCTTGGAATTTTTCTATTCTTTCAGAAATGGTTTTTTTTGCTATTTCTGAAATCACCTGTTTACTGTGATCCCTTTTTGCATATATATATATTATAAAATATATATATTATAAATATATATTTTAAAAATATATATATATATAATATATATATATTTATAGGGATGTAAATTTATATAAATATTTAATATATTTTATATATATTTAATATAATATATATATAATATATATATATATATATATATATAATATATTTAATATATATATATTTAATATAAATATATATATATATATAAATTTTATATATAAATATATATATATTTTTAATATATAATATATAATATTTTAATATAACTGAAATAAACCATTTAAAATAGTTCGGAAAATAATTATTAACTTTTTATTAATGTTTTCAATTTTTTTTTTATTTGGGGAAAGATTTTATTAACTATATATATTTCTTATCCAGAAACAAATTAAAGGGAGTTCCAAACAAATGGATAAAAATGGAAACAAAATTAATATAACAAAATGATTTGCAAGGTTTTTAACCATAGATAAAGAGTTTATTTTCCTATTTTAGAATAGCTAGAGAAAAAGAAAATAGAAATAAAAGTTCTTAAATTTTGATGAAATTTTTTTTTTTTTTGGTTTAAAAAAAGTAAAAAAAAAAGCTATTTTGATTTGTATTGCTTTTAAATAATTACTAAATAGGGCCCCAGAAAAAAGTAAGTTGGGTGAAAAAAATTTATACTGGGAAAAAAGCTAAACCCAAAGGGAAAAGGTTTTTTGGTATTAAAGAATCAATTTTTGGGAACAATCCTAGGGTATAACAATTTACAATGATAATTTATTGGGTAATTGAAGATAAAGGGTAAAAATTAAATTTATCTCATTTGGAAAATTTTTTTATATGAAATCATATTTTTTATTTAGTAGAAAAAAAATCGCTTTTGGGGTTAAAATGTCATATAAAAAAATGAAATTTTTTTTTGTCTTCTTCCACTCCCGAATTTATTGAAAAAACTCTTTCACTAAATTTGCATTTTAATCCGGCGTTGGTTGGGACCCTTGAAATTTGTGCATAACATTTTCCCTACTATCGTTGATGAGGGTAATGAATTTCATTTGTTTTTAAAGAACCTCATCATTATCAGACCCTGTTTACAAAAAATTTTCCCAAAGATAAAGGTAAGAAATTGGTTTTTTTGGTGAAATGTGATACCACCCCCCTAGAGAAACCCCCCTTTTAGGGTAAAAATTTAAATGCCAGGGGTTTTAGTTCAAAATTTTTTGGGATTGAAGTTTTTTATTTGAAAATTATTATAAAAAATTGGTGGCTTTTTTAAATGCCCAAAAAAAAAAAAAAAATAGATATCAAATTACTAAACTTATTACAGAAATTTGAAGAGAGCACTAGGTGGGTATACTTCATCTAAAAAAAAATTCTTTTAAAGTTTTTAAATTAAAAAAAAAGTAAAGGTCTGTTTCTAAAACCCAACAAAAAAAAGGGGCTTGACAAAAAAAAAAAAAAGATTTTTTTCATCTCTAGTAATGAACAAAAAAGATCGTTTGATTTTCCCAAATCAAAATGAGATCCCCCCAAGGGGCAAAAATTTTGGGGTCAAAATGTTGGGGGAGTTTGAAAGAAAAAGCTTACTCCAATCACCAGAACAAAGAATTTAATGAGAATTTTGGGAAAAGGAAATCTTAAAACAGAAACAAAAAACAGCAAGTGAAAGAGCAAAATTTCATTTTGATTGCAGTAAATAGCAAATGAAATAAATTTGGGAAAGGGAAATTAAGGAAAAATGTAGAAATCTCTTTTTGGGGGGAGCTATTAAAGAACCCTTTTGGGGATCTTTATTGGGGGGGAAAAAGTTTCGCCACACATGGGTTTTTATCAGTCCATCGGTTTTATTTTCGCTGCTTTTTCCGCCAAAATGCCTTATTTTATTAAAGACTATGGCTGGAACCCCCTCGACTCAAGGGTAAGGGATATTTCCCCCATTCCCCCTCCAGTTTTCTAAATTTCTCCTTGGTATTAAATTTATGAAGCCACGGGGTGGCGAAACGTTTCCCAAAAAAAAGATACCCCAAAAGTTTCAATGTGTCTAATTTTTCAACGTTTTCGGTTCCCGTGAAATTCATTAAAAAACCTTTCCGGGCAGGTCACGAGGGGCATGGTTATTAAAAAAGATTTGACAAAACTGAAACCCAAAAAAATCCCCCGGGGCCTGAATTTATTTGTTTTCCAGGGGATCTAAAAGGGAAAGCCAAAAATGGGGTTGGGGACCTTTAAAAGAGTTTTGTTTAATGCTTCCATTCTTACCAAATTTGGGGGTTTTTTTTTTTTTTTGCCAGAGTTGTGGGGGAAAAAGGGGCTTTAAATTTTTTATTTTTTTATCACACCCGGGCCCTTTCCCCCCCAAAAGGGAGGGTGGCCCGAAAAAGAAAAAAATTTTTACCTCATTCACCCATCCTGTCTTTTCCGAAAAGGGGCTTTTTCACTACAGTTTTTTTAAACTGCAACTTTAAACACCCCTCCTTCAGAGTGCAGGCACTGTACTTCCCATCTCCCGGGAAATCAAGTCCGGCCCCCCCGGTTTCCCTGAATCCCTTCATAAAGGTTACTTTCCCTCAACTCCAAAAAAGCACGTCAAGTTTTTAAAAACCTTTTTGTCCCCTTTCATTTCCAAAAAAACACGCTCACGCAGGGCCGCGGGAAGCCCCAAGCCCCTCGCCCCCAAAAAACCTCCTTTTAACCCCCTCCCCTCCAAAACCCTCCTTTGGCCGCCCCCTACCACCCCCCTTTCCCTTTCCACTACGACGGGTTTTAACACTCTTGAAGCCTTTTCTTTTTTTCCCTCCATTCTCTCTACATGTCCAAACCCCAACCTCAAAAAACCCCTTTCCCCTCGGGCCCTCTGGACAACAGTTTTGGAAACCCCGCACCCCCCTCCTAATTTCCAAATTTCAAATTCTCTCATTATTTCCACACCCACTTTGCCCTCAGACTTTAAACACTCCACTGCCTCCAGCCTTTCCTCCTCAAACATTCACCCACCCCCCTTCAAAACCCAAAAAGAGCGTTGGTAAAACTTTACTCTCATACTTTTTCCCCTCTTTGCCCCCAAGGGGCCCAAAAGTTCTTTGTCCCCAAGACCCCAAGTGCACCCCCCACTCTTTTTTCCCTCATCAATTTTAGATTCACCTCATCTTTTATAGACCCCTCCGCCGGGCACGTTCCCCCCTCCCCCAAAAATCTGAAAACGTTCACCTCCTCCATACTCTTCCCCCTTTTCCCAAATTTTATATTCAATCTTTATCCCTAATTTTTTTTTGATTCCCCATAAACCCTTTTCTTTTTCCTTTTTCAAACCCTTTTAAATTTTTTTCTTTGCACACCCCCACCAAATTTATTTCCCCCAATTTTTGCCAAAATTCTCTTTTAGAATTTTCCCCAAAAGCACGTGGGCATCAGCAAAAAAGCACTGTGAAACTCCCACTTTTGTGGGGATTCTTTTTCTTTTAAAATCCCCCCTTTTGGGCCCAAAACCCTCGCATTTAATTTTTTACAACCCCAACTATAAATATAAATTAAAAAACCACGGTGCACACACATTTCCCTTTTCTAAGGGCCCACTTTTTTCTGGGAAAAAAATTTTCCCTCTTTCCTACATCTCTAATTTAAACCTCACACCTTTGTTAAAAAAATCTTCATTTCTTTTTATAACCCTACCTCCTACACCATACACTTGCAACATCTGCCAAAAATTCCCCCCTACCCCCCGTCAACGCCCTTTTCCCCAAAACCATAAAAAGCCACAAAGACTCTTTTTGCCTTTTCTAAATACTGTTCAATTATAAAGTTTCACTGTAAACAACCCGGTCCAACCCCCCCCCTTTTCCTTTTCCCAAAGCCTCCTTTTTTCTTTGCCCATCCTATTCTCCGTTTTTACCTTAAAATTTTTTCAATTTTATCTACCAAAACTTTACCAAAGGGCACTTTAAAAAGACTTTCCCCCTATAATTTTTGCACCTCTTTTATCCCCTTTGCCTTTAACAAAAGGAAAATTCAGGGTCTTGCCAATTTCCCCAGGGGACCTTACCCTCTTCCCCTACATTTATTAAAATTGCCCCCAAACCCCCCAAAACTTTTAACCCCACCGCTTTTTTAAATTTTTATCTTTTTTCCCCTTCCCAAACCCGGCTGCCTTTTCCCCCCCTTTTATTTTACCCACTGCCTCACGAACTTTCCCCCCCACTCCAAACTGGCCTTTTTTTCCTCCCAAACCCCAAAAGATTTTAAAACCCCCTTGCCCTATCACGAAATCACAGCTTTTCCCAAACTTTATCAAAAATTTTAAAAATTTTTTTAAAAAATTCCTTCCATCTTCCCAATAAACCCCTAACTCTCCCTTTAATAAAAATCTTCCCCCTCCATTTTTAATGACAAAACCTTTGTTTTTCTAGGCTTTCTTAACTTGTTTTTAAACTCAAACCCCAAAATTTTTTTTTTTTAAAAAAAATTTTTAAATCTACCCATTTCTTTTCCTTTTTTTCCAAAAGGGTTCATTAAAAAATTTTAATTTTTAAAAAATTCCCCAAAACCCTAACTTATAGGGACAATTCTAAATAATTAAAAATTTTTGGCACCTTGGGTCTTATAAAATTAGATTAATTAAGATTTTTTTTTGAAAATTGGGCCAATAGAATTTTAGGGGACTAAAAAAAGGGTAGGTTTTTTAGGTTTTAAAAACCCCCTTTGGGTACCTAAGGAGATTTGGGGGGGGGGGCCCAAAAGGGGGGTTTCTGATGGATAGAGGGCTCCCCAAGGAAAGAGGATTCCTTTTATAAAAAGGGGGTGGGGGGGGGGGGGGGGGGGGGGGGGGTTTTTTTTTCTTTAATACCTAGATAAGGGATTACGAGTGACATGATAAATTTTGGCTGATGATACAAAAATAGGCCGCATAAATTTACTCTGAGGGGGATAGCAAAGAACTCCAGGAGGATTTGGACAAATTAAGTTTGGGCTGAAAAATAGAGATAAGTTCAATGCGATAAGTGTAAGGTACTAGCCCTTGGTAAAGAAAATAAACTCTCGAACTTAATCTAGGTGAAGTGGCTTGATTTAAACAGAATGTGAAAAAGGGCTTGGGGTCCGAGGGCAAAATCAAAGCCCAAAACGCATGCCTTATGTGTGCAACAGGCCAACAATTTTTTGGGTTTTTCTCAAGAAAGATAAGTAAAAAAAGCCAAAAGTTATTTACAGCTCTATACATCACTAGTGAGGCCTCATTTAGATTATGCTGCTCAGTTTTGGTCCTCTTACTACAGGATGGATATAGACTCATTAGAGAACATACAGAGAAGAATTACTAAAATGATTTACTGTGTAAGGAACCTCCCGTATGAAGATAGACTTAAAGCCTTAAATCTCCACTCTCTGGAGAGGCGTAGAATGAGGGGAGATATCATTGAAGTGTATAAGTGGATGATGGGCATAAACAAGGGAGATATTAATAAAGTACTGAGGGTGTCGAACCACGTAAGAACCAGAAATAATGGATAAATTTTGATTTAGAAAGGATATAGATAAGTACTGGTTTTCTAACAGAATTGTAGATGCGTGGAACAGTCTTCCCAGTGGGGTGATAGAGGCTAGGACCTTGGGTAGCTTTAAGAAGAGACTGGACAAATATATGAGTGGGAGGGGCTGGGTTTGATTGGTGTCATTGGGTACGGGAGTTATTTCTTGGGTAGCTTTATGTAGAGGTCGTTTTGATAAGAACCTGCCTCGCATGGGCCAGTAGGCCTTCTGCAATGTTCCTACATTCTTACATTCTTATGTTCTTAACTTCTTGGGATCTTAATACTTGGGAATTTTTGCTTGCCTAACCCTTGGGCAAAGACCTACTTCCCCATTGGGCAAATGTGACACCACCTACGTCTGCTGCACCTCTCCTGCCTACAGTTTATAAGATGCTTCTCCGCTCATATGCCATATTCTATTCAAGATTGATGAACTGACCACATCGACTCAAGGCTGAGGGACTGATTACCTCATTCTCCTCCTGTTGTTCTAGCTTCTCCTGTGTGTGGACTGATGAAGCCACTGTGTGGCGAAAAGTTTCCTCAATAAAGATACCCAAGAGTTGCACATGTGTTAATTTATCAAAAGTGTCGGTTCTGTGAACCATTTGTCTACAAACCTGTCAGACACTGCAACTTCTTGGGATCTTAATACTTGGGAATTCTTCGAGTGCCTAACACTTGGGCACGACCTACTTCCACATTGGGCAAATGTGACACCACCTACGTCTGCTGCACCTCTCCCGCCTATGGTTTATAAGCTGGTTCTCAGCTAATATGCCGTACTTGCACAGTCCACACCACGGGGACAGACCATGGCTTCGCCGAAAGGAAGAGGTCACGATGTTCCAGGGACATGACGGATGACTCGGATTTAGAAATGTGGGGTGCAATCCTAGTGAAGAAGTTGCGAGACCACTCCGTGTCATTCAGAGGAAAAGTCTCCAGTTCTGACAAGCCTAACCATTCAGCCAGAGAATACGGAAGGATGGATCAATGTGAACAGTAAGACACACCGTCCCTCTAAGGAGCAGGAAAACCCAGCTCAAATCACCTTCCAGTTTTCAAGGTAAATGCTTATGGGGAACACAAAACCCCCCTTTGGCGTGGTTACACACCTGGAAACACAGACAAAATGAGGTTCAAGTATGGCTCAACCTGGGGGAAAACCAATACTGACTCCTATCAACAGAGAAATGCATATCACCTTGAAGAAAGTCATGGAGACAGACCGCTCCTTCACCCTGGAATAACTGGATTCTCGGCAGAAGGTCAAACCCAAAGGGGGTAGTGAATTGTTTTCCAGGGTACTTAATGAATGCAAGATGGAGCTTAGTCAGCCATTAACGAGTTTTATTCAATGCATCTATCCTTACCCGTGTTGTTTCCAGAGTTGTGGAAGATGGCTAATGTGGTTCCTAATTCAAATCAGGGGGTAAGTCCACTCCTTCAAATACCGTCCAATAAGCCTGACATCTATAGGGGCAAGTTATTAGAAAACAATTTTGCTGGGTATTATCAGAAGTCACCTTGAAGAGCATAACTTGATAAAATGAATCTCTCATGTCATCAAAGTCGATATTTTGAGCAGCTCCTCATTAACAATTGTGTTGAGGGCGGCAAGATTAGGGTGGGAGATGACATAAGTCGTGTCTTCAGCAAAGAGAATGGGTTTCAGGTGTTGGGATATGTTTGGAAGATCATTGATGTAAATGAGAAGAGCAGGGGTCCAAGTACACTTCCCTGTGGAACCCCAGTATCAAGTGGTCATATTGATAAGGCTGTGTCCTTAATGGTGACATACTGATACCTATTAAAAAGGTAGGATTTAAAATATGCAAGCACATGGCCTCTTATACCATAGTGGTCAAGTTTGTGGAGAAGGATGCCATGGTCTACTGTGTCAAAAGCTTTTCTTAGGTCAATAAAAATTCTTAGCGGATATTCCTTATTTTTCAATGCTGTGTAAAGCAGGCCTAGCATTTTTGTAATTGCATATTAGTGCTTCTGTTTTCCCTGAATCCAAACTGGCAGGAGTTGAGTTAAAAATGTTTTTGTGATGTTATAAATGAATATAGTCTCCTGTGCACAAGTTTCTTGACGATTTTAATAGCATTGGTAAGTTTGATATTGGCTTTATTGTTTACTCTGTAGGGTCACCCTCTTGAGAGTGTCTGGAAAGTGCTAGTTTCTAGTGACTTGTTAAAAGTATGTATGCTGTGAAGGACATGGGCCTTGCTTGTACAGTAATGGTGGGATGGGACAGATTCCCGATTACTTAAGTGACTTTATGATCGGGGTACTTCGGTGGGCTCAGTTGTACAATAAAGGATTTGGGAATTCCTCTAGGTAGTCCAGGCACAGGCATTGGTAAGTGGTTTTTTTATGGCGAGATTGATGCTTTTTTTGAGAAGAGTCGTTGAGTTCATGAAGTGGTGTTTCTTGGGGTTTTTAGTTAGAATAATATTCTTGTTTTTTTTCTTTTTTGTGGGACCCCGAATCGGGGAAAGTGTTTTCCAGGTCTTTTTTATATCTCCTCTTTTGTCAGTGAATCTGTTGGAGTAGTACAGTTAGTTGTTTGGCTTTCTTTATTAATTTGGTGAGAACTGTTGAATATTGTTTAAGAATATCTTTGTGTATTAAGCCCTGTCTATATTGCTTTTCATATTGGTGTTTCTTATCAATGGATTTCAGAATGCTGCTGGTTAGCCATGGGCAACGAAGCCGTTTATTCGTGATCTGTTTCTTTTTTATAGACAATGATATTGTTAGTCTAAGTATTTTGTTAAGAAAAATGTCTGTCCAATCGTCAATATCATTGGCATTGGAGAATTCTCTAGTCCAGTCAACAGTCTCTAGGTGAAATTCCTTATTGAGGCCTCGTCGTGGAGTCTAAAATGAAAAAATTTGTTGTATTTGATTGGAGGCTTACTAATGTTTTTTTGAAAAGATAGGTTGGGTAGTGGTCAGTAGTGCTGTCTGTCATTATCCCTGATTTAAAAGGGGGGCCCAGTGTATTGGTCCACATGTGGTCTATTATGGTTACACTTGTCTGAGTCAGCCCTGGTTGGTTTCCACAATTGGGGAAATTGAAGACTCAGATGAATGAAAGGGATATTAGGAAGTATTTCTTCAGTCGTAGAGTTGTCAGGCAGTGGAATAGCCTAGAAAGTGACGTAGTGGATACAGTAACCATGCATGGCTTTAAGATGAGGTTTGATAAAGCTTATGAAGCAGGGAGAGAGAGGATCTAGTAGCAAACTGTAAAGGGGCAGGACCAGGAGCTATGACTCCCATCCCCGCAACCACAAATAGGTAAGTACACACACGCTGATGCCTGAATCACAAACTGTCCATTAACTCAGGTTCATTATTCTCACAGGTATGAGGGAGAAATTTTGTCTTTTTTTTTTTTGTTTACAATATCTAGCATAGCCAGAAAGATTACATCTCTCTCTCCTTACCGATGAATTCCAGATAATAAGGGAGTAACCCCGACAAAGAAATTTAGGGGTTATTGTGCATTTTAAAAACTATAGGAAAATGTAACCATGATTATTTTTGTCTCCTATTTTATTTTTTATTGGACAATTGTTTACATTAAATAGTGTTAAAAAAAAGTTTGTTGTGATGGGATTGCAAAAAAAATTTAATAAAAAACATAAAAGAATTAGGTTTTGCAACCCCCCAAAATAGTGTAAGTTACAGAGGGCACAGTGACTGAAATTTTCTTGGCTACCCGCTAATACACAAAAAATAGTTCAGCTATTGCAAACCGCTAAACGCTAAAAAAAATTAGTGGGCTAAGCTAAACACTAACCTCTAATTTTTCCCTAAATTCAGATTCATTTATTTTGTGGGGTCTTTTACTTTACTTTTAGACTTTATATCAAACCTGGAGGTTTTCTAATTAACACAGAATGTAAAGGTCATAAAGATCAAGTGCGCGTCTAGCAGGAACAAATGCTTCTCAATCTGGTCTGGCATCCTCCTTTGCAGGGGGGCTGTGAGACTGGCTCTGTTCCTGCAAGGGGTGCGCAACAAGAAGTTTTCCCCATTTTTCCCCACGGAAGAAGGCCTTGATTCTTTCCTCTAACTTGTTTTTAAAATTTGGTATTTTCCTTCCAACACTTCAGTTGTAGGGCTCAAGCCCTTCCTTGATGATTTTCCCATTGGTGACACATACGCCATAAAGTAAAAAATATTGGCGTTCTTCGTACCCTAGACTTGAGAAAAAAAGTTATCTAGGGGGGGCCCGGGGTTTCTTGACTCGGCCCCAGCGGGAGGGGCCTGCTTCAACCGAGCCGGTGCAGACCCTAAACCACCCTCAGGTGGAACAAAAACCTCTCTCCTGTTTAAATGTTTAGTAACAATGCCCCCCGGACCCGGGACACTGTATGACCTAACAAGCTGCTCAAGTGTACTGCTGAGTTTGACAAGTCAGTTTACACTGGTCACCCAAATAGCACCATGGCTGGCTTTTGCTCTATTGGAGAAACGCCCACAAAAGAAAAGAACAAAAATGTGTGCCATTAAAAATCCTTGCTTTTCCCACTACCAACAACATATATTTTTTGGGGGGACCAGAATAGGGAACTTTATTAGTAGAAGCTATTTGGGCCATAAAGATTACCGAAGTTTGGAAAACGAATCAGCTAAACAAAAGTTAGTTCCCTATAGCGTTTTGTGGATTAGGGAACTATGCCTTCATTTACAGTGTTATAGATAAAATGAAAAAAATGGTACCCAACCTGATGTAATAATGAAAAAGTGGGGGAGTGGCACAAAAAATGTTTGTCACACGAGCTCATAGCTTAGCAAAACCAAACTCCAGGGAAAGATAAAAAGCCTCTTTTTAAAGGGATGCAGATCCTGAGGAAAAACAGATGAATAGAAAAAAGTGAAGGATGGCACTTCCTCAGAAATCAATGGGGTTAAAATTTAGGTGGGAAAAGAAACAGAGGAAAGCAAGAGACACTAATGAAATATTTCGTTGGGGGTCCCAAGTGGCAATTCAGTGAATAAAACCCCAATAGAATTTGCAGGGGGCCCAAGGAAAATATGATAAAGTAGTAGAGCGATGTTGGCCACTGGTTGAAGTGGCCTGAGGGCCCTGTGAGGAGGGAAAGGCGTGATGTGGTGCTTTTAATCACAAGGGAAAAACGACTGGGGAAACCTTTATCCACATGGGGGAACAAAAACATGAGGCTAAGATGAGGGTAGTACGGAAAAACTCAAATACCCTTTTGTAAGGGGGCATTACCCGAGAAGAGAGAAAGGAAGGGTAACCCAAGACTGAAACCTGTGTTACCTTGGTATGCAAACTTGAGGGGAAACACATATGAAAGACCTTTGAGGCCCCTGACAATTGGGTTTGAGCTTCGATACAAATGAGTTAAAAGTAAAGAGGGAAGCAGGAAGAGCAGGATGAATGAAGTCAAACTACAAGAGAGGGGATTTACAAGGCAGAAGACTCTCCTTCATGGGGGGTTTCAGTGAGCAGAGAACAGGCAGGGAATCAGTATTTTAGATGATGGAATATATGACACATGTAGGAGGATAGGGAGGGTTGTACCTGTGACCAGTATAGAAGGCAAAAGAGCCACGAGACTAAGGCAGCAGTCATAGAGCCTGAGAATGTGCCCTGAAAAAGCCCCATTGCTTATTCTCATTACCAATCTACTGTCAGGATGTTTGGGTCTACTCTTGGATTCTACAAGCTCCATGACCTTTATCATACCTCTCCTTAAAATTATGTATGGTAACTGCCCCAACTGCATCACTTCTAACAACTCTGTGGCTGAAGAAATTTTCCAAAACATCCCTTTGACTCATCTGAGTCTTTAGCGTCAAATTGTGACCTTTGTTTTCCGTCTCCCATCTTTTGGAACATCCTGTCTCGTCCACCTGTCTATTCCACACAGTATTGTTATACTGTTATCATGTTTCCCTGTCCCCCTCTCCTCCAGTGTCGTCAGACTGATTTCCCTTAACCATTCTTCGTAGGACATCCCCTTTTGCTCTGGAGCCATACTTGTTGCAAACCTTTGCACTTTCTCAATTTCTTGACGTGTTTGACCAGGTTGTGGGTTCCAAAACTGGTGCTGTGTACTCCAGTATTGGCCTGTCGTAGACAGGTGTATAAAGTCTGAAACGATTCCCTTACTGAGGTACGGAAAAACTATTCTCAGGTTTGATAGGCGACCATATGCCGCAGCAGTTATCTGGTTAAGATGTGCTTCTGGAGACCTACCGGCATTATACTCACCCCTCGATCTTTCTACTTCAGTGAGGTTTGCAGTCTTTGGCTGCCTAGCCTATACTTTGTGATCTTCTTTGCCCTTCTGCAATCTTCCCTGACTTGGCATTTGGCGGGGTTATGTTTTAGGAGTCAGTTGCTATACCATATGTCCAGCCTGTCAAGGTCCCTTTTTAGACCTGTCTGATCTGCATCTTAATTAATTCTCCCATTAACTTCATGTCTTCTGCAAACAGGGACACTTCTGAGTCTATCCCTTCCATCCTGTCATTCACATATACAAAGAATAGCCTGGTCCCCGGACTGACCCCTGTGGGACTCCACTCGTCACAAGCACCTACAGTGGATACCTCATCAAGGACCATGACTCACTGTTGCCTCCCTGTTAGGTATTCTCTGATCCACCGCAGTGCCCTTCCTGTTATAAAGTGCCTGATTCTCTAGCTTCTGTTCTAATCTCTTGTTTGGAACTCTGTCGAAGGACTTTTTTTCGTCCAAGAAAATGCGTAACCCACCCCTCCCTCTCATTTCTTACTTCAGTTGCCTTGTCGTAAAACTATAGTAGGTTTGACACGCAGAATTTGCTTTCCCTGGGAAAACGTGCTGGCTATTGTTTATAACCTTGGTCCCTCCGGGGGTTCCACCACTCCCCTGATAATCTTCTCCATGACTTTGCATACTATACACGTCAGTGACACTGGTCTATAGTTTTGTGCTTTATTTTCCTTTTCCCTTTCTTAAAAATGGTGATACATTTGTCATCTTTCCTTCCTCAGGGAGTTTTCCCAATTTTAAGGGATGTGTTGAAGTTGTGGTTTTTGGCACCACATTCTTTGGTGCTTCTTAAGGGGCCCCTGGAGGGGTTTGCCAGTCCCACCCCCTTTGGGTTTTAAAAAGGGCCTGAGGGTTTCTTCACCCCCACTTGTTGTGTGATTTCCCACACTTGTTGGTATACCCTTGGGTTTTACCCAGTGTTTTGTTTTCCCCCGCCCCCCCAGCCTCCACTGTTAAATTTTCTGAAAATTCACGTTGAGCTCCCCCCAAAGTTCTTGGTCATTTCTTGTGGGTTCCCCCTTCTTTCCTTAGCCCGATAACAGGTCCTTGACTGTTGTCTTCCTCCTGAGTGGGTGTAAAGCGTTTCGGGGGCGACTTTACTTTCGATGCTATGTTTTTTTTTGTACGCCACTGGGCCCCCTCCCATCGGCTATTTTCGGCTCTTGAAACCCTTTTCCGAGTTTTGCCTTTGGGATTTTTCCCTTCCTTGTAAAGTTTTTTCCCAAAACCCCCCGGGAAACCCGGGCTCGTTGGGCCCGTTATTTTTTTCCCGGAGCAATTTTTTCCGCCCCTTTGTTTTTGTAGTTTTCATTTTTGTGTACTGACTTTCCCCACCTTCCCAAAAACCCCCTTTTCCCCCCCCCCCCCCCCTTTCCCCCAAAACCCCTCCCCCCCCCCCCCCCCCCCCCCCCCCCCCCCACCCCAGAACCTACTGCAGGAAGTCTCATACCTTTGTAGTCCCCCCTTTCATAATTTGGCTTTTTTCCCTTCCTACTCCTGTTTACCTCTCCACCTGTAACCTCTAAGTATTCAATAGTCAGAAACCACGTGGTCACTAAACTGCATGGAGCCTTTCAATGTGATGTCCTGGAATGTCTGAGCTACTCAGGAATGAGAACACAGAGGTTCAGTCTTGCTGGTTCATCCTCCACTCTCCATGTTGGTTGCATGAGGTTTTCCCCAGTACCACATCCATCAACTTGGCTCTCCCTTGTTTCATGAAACCCCCAAGTGGCTCCAGATTTTCCCAGTCGATCTCTGTGTTGAGCCGTACCCATAACCAGTAACTTGCTCTACTCAAATGAGTCTTTTTGCCCCCTCAGCTAGTGTGTCCCCCATTGCTGTTTGCCTCCTATTCTCTTTTGGGCCCTCCTGCAGTTCTGTCGTGAGTTATATTCATGTAAATGATACCTTATGTTCCTGATTTAACTGTACTACAAGTAGTCCCTTTCTTCAATTCGTCTATTCTTCCCTTTTTTGATAACCCCCCCGGTTTATATTTAGAAAGCCCCATCCTCCCCTTATGTTTTCTATCCTTTCTGGGGATCTGATATTGGGTAGGAGGTTGATATGTTTTGCCCCCGGGAAATTTTTGTTTCTGTGACTCTTATGATAACTGGGGACTTTCCCCTTTGATTTTTCATCCCATCTTCACTTTTATTAAATTTTTCCATCCATGTTCATGTACCAAACCTTCAACTTCTTTTCTACAACTGTGGTTGGGGAGAATGGTAGGTTAGGGGGAGCAGGTGCCTGGCAGGGGGCTTTGGGGGCTTGCTGTGGGAGTGTGGTCTGAGGGTGGGGACAGAAGGTCCTTGGGGGTTTCAGTGGGGGGGGGGTTTGGTGAAAGGAAAGGGGGGGGGAAGTGACTATGGGGTTTTACAGGGGGGGGGGGTTTGTACTAAAGGGGGGTTTGGGGGAGAGGGTGCATTAAAGGGGTTTACTGTGGATTTTCTGGGGTGGGGTTTGTGCTGAGGGGGTGGGGGCAGAGGGTACTGTTTGGGTTTTTGGTTAGATTGTTAGTTTAATATGTTCATTATGCACCCATCCCCTCTTGTGGGGGTAGTCAAAGATTTCGAGGTACAAAATTTGGTTAGGGATGGATTCCAAAGTTTTGAAAACTGACAAGTACAAATGTAATGATCGTTGGTCACAATTGTGACCAAGTACAAAGGTACTGGTTCCAGGTAGACTGGTACATCACGACTAAATACAAAAGGTAATGAACTAGATTGGTTACAATAATGAAACTGACAAAGGTAAGAGCTCCAGGTAGAGCCGTTACAATCAAAACAAATTTCAAAGGTAATGAACATTAAACAGTTTATATCATAGATTTGGAAAAGGGTATGACAGGGGGGATAGGGGGCAATGTGGCAGATGTTGCGGGTTTGTATGGTGTAGGGGTAGGTTACTAAAAGCAGTGAAGAGTTTTTTTGAGGATAGTGAGGCTAAAGTTAGAGTATATGGGAAAGAGAGAAATTTTTTCCCAGTAAAAGGGGGCCTTTAGAAAAGGATGGTGTGTACCGGGGTTTGTTTAATATATTTTAGATGGGATTGAAAGAGAAGTAAATTTGAGGGTCTTGGCAAAAGGCATGGAGTTAAAAGTAAAAATCACACACAAAGTGGGGGTTGTCCAGTTGCTCTTTTTGTGCACTGTGTTTTGGGGGAATTTTTAAGAGAGTTGCAGGATTGGTGGTGAATTTGGTTTTGGGTATGCAAAAGAAGAAATTAAAAATGAAAAACAGGGAAAAGTAAGGTTTTGAGGATAAAAAAAAGATTAGGTGATGAAAGATTGGATTAGTTGGGGGGGAGAGTATGGACGGGTGAATGTATTCGTATTTGGGGTGGGGCATGTCAGCAGAGGGTTATGAAAGATGAGGTGAATCATGAATTGATGAGGGGAAAAGGTGTGAGTGGTGCATTAGGGTCTTTGGGACAAAGAACTTTGTCCCTTGAGGCAAAAGAGGGGAAGTATGAGGTTAGTTTTACCAATGTTTATTGGGTGGAAGCATGGGTGATGAAGTTGCAGCGGGAAGGGTGGAGGCAGTGGAGATGTCGTTTGGGGCAATGTGTGGTGTGAATTAATGCAGGAATTCGTGTTTGGGGAAATTAGGAGGAGGTGGGGTTACCAAATGTTGTCCGAGGGGGGAGGAAGGGGTTTTTGGGTTGTTCGGACATATAGAGAGAATGGAGCGAAAAAGAAAGCTTCAAAAGTGTACGTTGTAGTGGAAGGAAGGGGGGGTAGGGGGCGGCCCAAAGGAAGGATGGGGGAGGGGGGTAAAGGGGGTTTTGTGTGCGAGGAGCTTTGGACTTCCAGTAGGCATGCGTTGGTGTTTGTAGGGGGAATTGGACAAATGGTTTTATACTTGACTGCTGTTGGAGTGTGAGCAAAGTAACATTTTGAAGGGGGGTTCGGGAAACCGGCAGGCCCGCTTGAGTCCCGGAGATGGGAAAATACAGTGCGCACTTGAAGGAGGGGGTTAAAGTTGCGTTTTAAAAAATGTAATGTAAAGACCCTTCTGGGAAGACATGATGGAGTTGAAAGATGGTGAAAGTTTTTCTTTTTTGGGCCACCCTGCCTTTGGTGGGGAATGGCCAGTGTGATAATAAAAAAAAATATAATCATGAACAAAATTTTTAGAATAATGATAGTTAACAAACATTGTAGGTGCCCCGTCCCCCCTCGGGAGGAAGCCATTGCAAACAGCAGCATGTTGCCCCGTATCTGTTGTTTCCAGGAGCACCATCGACCCTCCATTTTTAGGTCGAAGAGGCCGAACTCTCTAACAGCCCAGGGAGA
>NW_026484240.1:0-23277 GCF_026875155.1 Cherax quadricarinatus | reverse complement strand
GGCGTGAAATCAAGCTTCCCCCGAAAGACCCACCCAGTCGGAGAAAACGACGCTTCACGTAACATGCCATGACACGAGCCTCTAGAGGAATGGGGACCCAACCCTCCCTGATGCAGTGGTGTCTCCACCACCGCTCTTGTGAGCCAATCGCACCCAGAACCCCACAAAAATCGATAAATTCTATGCAAAAGACGTTTGACGTCCCCCTGCAACAGAGGATACAGTGCAGCAACGTGCCATACTTTGCTATAAAGCAGGACATTAATGACCACCGCCCTCTGATGCGGGGTTAAATGTCGCGGCCGTAAACTATTTAAGCGCCCCAAGACACTATGTACAACCCTCCCGAATTGCACGCCCTATCTGATCGACCCACCGCATAATGAATACCACATATAGTGATACGATAAACCACAGTCCACCCCTCTGCATCCACCCCATCCCCCACCCACTCCCCCAACTCCATAATTTTCGATTTTTCTCTATTAACACACATCCCCGTAGCCCTTTGCCAATTAATGTCAACAAGTCTCCCAACAAAACCAATTGCTCCCGTGAACGAAAATAACACAGTAGTATCATCAACATAACCCAAAAGGGTTGGTCGACCACTACTCGGACCAACGATGTCTCTTTTCCCCGCCCACAAACAGCCCAGTAAAAAGGGTCCTCCCATACATGCAAAAAAACATTTAAAGACATGGGGCATCCCTGACGAATGCCCCTCCCTCATGTGTACAAAAACACTAACTTGCCATTAATTTGTATTTTAAAAAACCCCGCTCCATTGTACAACGAACGGGCCCACTTTGATGACCTCATTTCCAAAACCCTGCCATCTCATAAATTTCCACAGAACCTCTCTTTCCAATATCAAAAAGCGGCTCGCCAGTCTAAAGCCAAACACCCCCCCCACCCCTCACCCCGATTCCTCAACAAACTCCCTGATATTCCCAATTGACCATCATACATTGACCTACCTGGCACACCAAACTGACTCTTATGGATTACCTTATCAAACACTTCTTAATTCTATTCATCAATATTTTCGCATATAGTTTATAGTCACTACACATCAACGATATGGACGGTAGTCCTTAATCGCTAACGCACATGCATATTTCCTAACCAAGACCAACACCGCCGTAACGCTGAGACAGACCAAACACCCCCCCTCCTTCCCCCAATATCCCCCCGTCATTGAGTAAACGAACCATAAAAGTCGTATTAACCTCCAAAGTTCTGATAAAAATTCACAGGGATGCCAACAATGCTGGAGCTTCCCCTTACTCTTCCTTGTAGTGCCTCCCACCACCTCTGCACTCAGATATAGGCCACCCATGAGAAGGCAATCAGAATCTTTAAACTCGCATCGTACGCCTCTCCCCAAATCCTGTATCGCATGCTCACATCACGTCTTACTTTGCATCTGTATCTTAACCCAAGTACGACATAAAAACTTATCCCCCTCAGTTGTTTGTTAAGACGCTGTCCTCACTATACCCGTCAACTTCATCCTGAACCACTAAACTCACAATTTCAGTGCTTTTCCGCCTTTGTGTCTGACTTGTAATACGCAAGCAGAACGGCTTTGTCTACCCACAAAGCCACTCCACCCCACTCGAAATGCGCGCCCCATCGAAAACCTTATTTTCATTACTTGGATTTGTTCTCTAATAGCATCGATCTCATCCACTGGGTAAACCCCCAGATGCTCTCCCTGTGCATAACATTTTGTCGTAGATGACCTCCAGTATCTCTGAAAAACCTACTCCATGGCGAGTGGCCTCCTTACACCGATTCACATAAAATCCTTCATTAGGCTTCACAACCTCATCCCACTGTCGTACTAAATCCCATCCCCCCAGGAGTCTACTCCCATAGACTCCCAGAAGTCCCACGAATAGTTCCCTATCATCGCACTTTGTAGCATCCGCGTATTCAGTTCCAGTATCCTTAAAACGATGCGGTAGACCTCTCCAGTCGAGCTCCACAAAAACCCCTCGGTGTCCGGAGGAAAAGACGTTCAATACAACACATTGATTACACTACCCGCCGAGACACATACACCCTATCTAAACATGCTGCATAGCCCCTACACACAAAAGTATGCTCAATCCCAAAATCACGTCCTCCGCGTACTCTACCAACCCCAAACCAGACAACAAGACACCCAAAACAAGCAACAGATCACGCCCCCCTCGGTTCAACATTTCTTTAACGGCGCACTACCATTTTCCAGTCACCACCTACCACTTAATTTCTGGCAGGGACCTCAAATAATATACCAAGACATCTCTAACAAAAGTAATTTTAATGTTAACATCATGTTTCAGCCAGCCATATACCCTACAAAAACCAACTCTTCTACTTCCCCCACTCCCCCACGACTCACACACGGACCCTCCCCCCTTCCTCCCAATGTCTCAGCACAAACGGGCTGGTCGCTTTTAAACACCACAGCCACACCACCTTTCAGACGACCTGAATGAGTCAGAAGAATATAAAAAAAAAAAAAAAACATAAATGTCTAACCATCAACTCAAACAAACTTACCTACTTTTATGTTATTCCTTGCAAAAAACACACATCCACTGCAAACGATTCAACCACTCACTCACATGCACACACTTTTCTGACAGATTTCAAACATTAAATTAAAAGTTACACACCTAACTGTGCTATAGGTGGCTTTTCTCTAGGGGCTACCACTCCTTTTTCACTTGCGCCGGCAAGCCCACCCAAGCCACTTCCGCACCTTTGGCTATCCCCTTGATATACCTGCTGACCTGGACTCCGGCGCGACCCCCCGCACCGTGAATTTCCGACCACGTCTTCTCCCTGAACGTTGTCCAGGGTCAAGACCATCATCGAGTCGGACGGGGTAGCCGCACCGCTTCCTAGAAACAGCATCTTCAGACATTCAGTACTTGCGGTGTTCTCCTTGTGAATTTTCTGCCTCAACAAGTGTGAAAACTCGAACTCTCCAAATCTCTCACTTTATCTTATCTGATCAGCATCATCTGCTCGTAAAATTTACCTCATCAGAACACAACACAGAATCAGACTCATGCGACGCTAATAGTCACTTATCGCAGATACCATGTCGGCTTGCCAATCTCACCTGCATCTCTTGCTAATAGGGATTTCACTGTTCACAAATGTTCACCTCGTCAAGGGAGGCAGTCCCGGTAGAGTCACACAAGATGACCTCTAGTAGCATGCCCTATCAACCTCAGCACTCCATGATGTCATCGCGCGATGTCTCGACAACCACCTCTCCCAGAGCCTGACGGGATACCTCACCGTCGGTCGACGACCCGCCCGATGGCGAGCTGGCGCTGGACACACTGAGCCGTCAATGTGATCCAGAGCGCCGGCAGATGTGGCAAGTTCTTCTCTGCCCGGGTACGTAACGGGGACCGGGGAACAAACCCTCCAGTTGAATGTATGAAGGTGGGCTAAAACGCGGGGACTTTTTTTCAACAAATAAACCCTCCTAAGGCCATTATAGGGGGCCCAGACCACCTACCCAGGGTGACCGGGTGGATCTTCCCATAACGTTCAAAAACGCACGATACAACTTTATTGGCCCAAAAGGCACGTTTCGCACACACCCCGTATAGTATCGTGAAACGCCCCGCAACGACAGAAACTCTGGGGTACTTGCTTACTTATACCTCAACTTCTCGTACATCTGAGTGTCACAAAACTTGACGAAGATCCTGTATTCCATTTAAGGCGACGCCAACAAGGATTCACGTGAAGCCAAAATATCACGAATGATTTCTGGCAGTAACACATTACTGATTCGCCGGGATAATCCCGCTAGTTTTAATACAAACAAAAAACGCGGGGGCGAAACGCAGTCCCATTGTTGTTTTAGTTGAAAAACTCCCCACCAGGGGTTTGGGACTGAGAGCAACGCTGACAACCGCTCAGCACAACGTCGAGAAGGGAAAATTTAGGGAGGCAGCCCTTTGTTTTTCAGAGAAGTGAGGGGGGGGAGGGGGGAAGGGTGTTGCCGTAGGGGTTTGTGATGGGAAACGTGTGGCTTTTATTAGCGAATATCCCCCTGCAAGAATAAGTCAGGTAAGCGGAGTTTTGTGCGGGGACCTTGGTTTTTTTTTTTTCCGTGCATACCGGGGTGGCAATATAGAGGTGATTGGAACTGCGTCATTAAGGGCTGAGGGGGAACCGAAAGGGCAGGTTTTAGTGTGTGGCCCTACGAGATTTTTGAGGGATATTGGGTTAAAAGGACCATCGAGGGGGGGGTGGGAGACAGAGCAACTTTTTGTTAGGAAGGTATGCAGCGGGTTGATAGAGTTATCTTTCTCAGGGGGTTTGTATGGAATTTTCAAAACTGTTGAAGTAGAAAAATGGCCCAGACAAGAGAGGTTTGGGGGAGTTTGGGGGGGAGGCGTTTGCAGAAATATAAAGATTACGAAATTAAATATAAGTGCATGATGATGGGGGGGGTTTAGAGGTTTTTTCTTTCCTTGGAAGGAGCTTGCGGGGGGCACAGGGAGTGGAAGATGTTCGTACAATGGGGGATTGTTTTTACCAAGGAAGGATAGGAAAATTATGGGGGGTGGGAAACGTAAAAATGATTTTAAAATGGGTTTCAAATTATCTGGGGGACGGGTTTAAAGGGGGCTTTTAGGGGAAGGGGGCTTGGGGGGGGCAACAAACCATGGAAAAAATTGCGAGGTCAAGGGGAGACTGAGGAGTTACAAAATGAAGATTTCAAGCGAAGGGGCAGGCGGGGTAGAGGAGGTCTTTGGGGGACAAACCATCGGTTGTGTGTTTTCGACTCAAAAAAAAAGACAGCAGGTTACACTTTCCAGGTTTAGAGGGACACGAGATGGCGGGGGTTATAGAATGGTCAGGAGATACTAACACAAAAGGGAAGGTGCATATGCGGATAAATGGAGAAGGGTATTGGACAAGGGGAAGGGGGGAAATGGATTTAGAGAAGGGGTGTGAGTAAAGGACTTAATTTTGGGAATAGTGATAGAAAGGCTTTAGGGGGGTAATAACAGAGGAGGAAATAGAGTTGGCTTTAAGGGGAATGAGGAAAGGCAAAGCACCGGGAATAGACGGTCTCCCGGCTGAATTTTATCTCCAACATTGGGAGGTGATAAGGGGTTTCATGGGTAGGTTATTTAATCAGATGAAGGAGAAGGGTGTGATGGGGGACAAGCAAGCAACAGCAGTTGTAGTGTTGGTCCAGAAGGGTAAGGGGCAGCACACCCTCAAGGAGTACCGTGCCATATCTCTGTTATGTGCTGATTATAAGTTGTTTGCTAAAGTCTTGGGTAATCGGTTCAAATGTGTGGTAGGGAGAGTGGTTTCGAAAACGCAGTATGGTTTGCCTGGAAGGTCGATGATTGAGGGTCATGGAATACTGAGAAGTTTTGTGGAGTCAAAAGGGGGGGGAGGGAGGGCGGCGTTGTTGGCTTTAGACTGGCAGGGGGGCCTATGACAGGGTGGAAAGAGGAGCATTGGGAGCTATACTTAGGAGGCAGGGTTATGGGGAAGAAATAGTTTATTGGGTAACCACATTGTACAATGGAGCCAAGATGAGGGTACAGATTATGGATGCTTGGGGAGGAGATTGTAATGGGTAGGGGACTTAGGCAGGGGTGTCCCATGTCCACAAATGTTGTTTGCGTGCAATCGGGACCCCTTCTATAGAATGGTTGAACGTTGTGTATGTGACACGAGTGGAGGTATGGGGGGGGGTAGGGAATGTGTGGCCGGGAATAATAGGATACGTAGACGATACAACAGTCCTGGTTCGGGAGGGGATGGCGTTGGGTGTTTTGGATGATGTTGTGCAACAGTTCGGAAATGCAACAGGGATGCAGGTAAAATAGAGAGAAGTCAATGATCATGGGGTTGGGTGATTGGGTGGAGGGGGGGGGGAGATGTAACGTTGTGAGAAAACAAACGGTGTCTTTAAAAATTTGTGGTATCACCTATAGGTGATTTGGACGCTGGGTCGAGTGGAAAACTCGAATAGATTAATGGAAAGGATTCTGGGTGCATTGCAACCTCATCATCTGACTCTCGTGCAACGAGTGATTGTTATAAATGTATTTTTGTATAGTAAGGTTTGGCACGTAGCAGCCGTGTTCCCATTAACAGGGACGGCGATTGTGGAATTCTGAGACGAGTGTTTAACTTTTTGTGGGGTTCAAGGTGCGATTGGCTGAGGAGAGAGGTTGTAATGTTACCTGTGTGCCAGGGTGGGTTGGGGGTTTATGGATCTGAGAAGGAGGATTAAATGTGTGTTTCTTTAAATGGAGGTTTGCACGAAGGCGTGAGTGGAGGGCAGCTGGGAAAAGTATATGATAGGTTGGGTAAGTTGTATGGTGGTGTGGAGTTTTTTTTTTTTTTGTTTTTTTTTTTATATTTTATTTAAAACAATACAATACATTAAATAGATAAAAGAACACATTATCAGTTCTTACACAGAATTAAAATTTCATTAACAAAACACACAGACATTTAACTTTGTGCTAACACAAACTGTCCCTCATCCCCAATGCATGATATCCCATGCACCTATGTTAAGCAAGAACACGACTACATTACAAATGCATTATTATTATTATTAACAAAGACGCACCAAGCCTACAATATGCATTATATTCCACTTTTTTATTTATATTTTAATAATCCTTATACGTTTAATGATTAACTATTTTATTGAAAGTAATGCAAATACAAGATGATTTAAAACACAGAACCGATTAATACACAAGAACCAACAAAAATGAACCCCTCAACCGGCGTCTAAATAATAAAAAAGAGTAATTTTAAATAAACAATGTCACACTCCCAAAGTCAAAACTACAATGGTATTACACCCCCAAAGTTTTTGATTTTATTTTTTTTTTTTTTTTTTTTTTTTTTTTTTTTAAATTTTTTTTAAAAAACCTTAAAAAAGTAAAAAGGGTGCAAATAAAGTACAGGAATAAAAAACTTGTTTTGTTCTACTAGTACCATTATTCCTTTGCGGGAAACAATATAAAAACATCTGTTAAAAGCAAAACAATACACGCTAAGAAAAAACCCACTAAAGTTTTTCAGTTCTTAATAGTTGCCCCCGGGCCTTTTGTACCCAAAAAAAACACCCCAAAAAGAAATTTTACATAGTTTAACAATAAAAAAAGAATACCAATGTCCTATTAAACAAAAACACCCATACAAATGTACAACATACAAATTAACCAAAACACCATACCTCTCCAAAAAAAAAAAAAAACCCAAACATACCCCTTGACAGGGTACGATTTTTTTTAAGTTTGGACATAATCCTAACCAAATAGGAACCCGAAGGAAAAATGTTTCCCTTACACAAAAACCATGGAAACGTATTTTACTATTTTAATATGTTAACCCTTAAACAAAAAATTTTGATACGAACACAGAAAAACATGCTGTAAAATACAAAAAATAAAAGAACCCAAAAACAAGTATTTTAACAAACCTCGGCACTTAAAGGGTTTTTAACCAAACCCCATACATATTATCCTCCCTATATGTTATAAACCGACAATCTTTGCCAAAAGCTTTTTTGGGTTTTTAACCCCCCCAAAAAAAACTGGTAAGACCCAAAAAACCATACATACATTTAAATTTTTTTCACATGAACCTTCATCTGACATAAATTTAAAATAAGACTAGAGTAGTAAAAAGGATAAGGCTGCTGTAATTTTGCATCCCAAAAAAAAGACACGTATCTCAGAAAATTTTTTGGTTGATACCAACGTCCCCAATCTAATTACTTAAAAACGGATCCGGGGCTGGGGTATCCGGGCTTTCAAAAAATTTTAAACCCAGTGAACATAACCACAGCTTAGAAATGTCCCGGAAACCACATTAACCCACATGACAAACATTCTGTGAACAGGGCGTACCACCCAACCCTAATTTTACAAAATTCCTCTTACACACAAAATCGTTCCAGAGAAAACCAAAAACAACCCCCCCCTTTCTTCCCAAAAGGAGCCACTCCTTTGTCCATCCTCAGGGCCCCGCCAAAGGAACCCAGTGGGTTTCCTATAACCTTTTCCGGGAAATTTTTTTCCCAAGACGCCCCATAAACCAACTTATTTTCACTTCGCCCAAAGACAGCCGAAAACGTTTTATCCTCATATCACCCTTAATCCCCCCACCCCATGAAATGCCCAAATAATCCACTATGATATACTTTAGCCCTTCCAACACCCCTAGGCACCCCCCTTACACTATAGTAAACCCCTTTAAAAAGTGGAAAAACGCCCCCCCCCCCAACATCGATAACCCCACCCTCCATGATTCACCCCCCCCAAAGGAGGTCAAAAGAAGACCACATAAAACGCCGTTTCAACATCACCACAAAACTGACAAAAACCCTCTTCCACAAACCCCATACCGTAACACCCCCTTGGAAGCCAAAATCCCCATGAAAACCTATATACAATTCCTTACTCTACCCGGGACCGAAGCTTAAAAAATTTTTTCCAAATACCCCCAATCATCTTTGGATCCGGGCACCCCTTGATAATTCCTTTTACCTTTCCTCCCTCCCCAAACCTTTTCATTTTGTTTTTACCCACCGTTGCACTGTCAAAAAAAATCTCAAATTCTTCACAAACCCTCTTTCCCTTTCCCCATCCCCATTTACGTGCCCCTCCATAACTTTTCCTACTTACCCCCCCTCACACCCCCTTCCCCTCATGTACCTCCACTTTGTTTAATACAGCCATTCCTCATGCTAAAGGCAACAAACCTAAACCCCCCCTCCCGAACATCCCATAATTTCCCCCTTACTTAACCTGCCCTCCCAAATCCCCCACAAATTTCACACCCTCCTCTCATTCCACAAAATCTCGTACCTCAAGGGGAAAAACCTCTCCCACCCCCCCTTTGCTATAGACGTAAATTTACCCCACTCCCTCTGATGTAAAGCTAAGTCCCCGTACTTAAACCCCCTGGCTACAAAAACCTTTAACCATGAGATCCGAATTTACCCTTCGCATGCCTGCTCTTCCCCCCAACCAAATCCCACAACCTTTTTTTGTCAACCACGTCCACCAACCCCCAACCCCAAGCCCCCCCCTATCAATTACCGACCTCAGTAACCTTGATTTCACCGTATTAACCTCTTTCCGGTTTTATACCAAAATCTAAAACACTCTACCCACCCTCCTTAACTCCTCCTTCCCCCTTACAAAACAGTGTATCTCCAAAACCCCAAACGATGCCCCCTTTTGCCCCCCCCCTTCCATCCCTGATTGTTATCACCCCCTCTCAAAACTCAAAAAAAGGTTTCTCTCACACGAAAAAGGCACTGTGACATGGGGACAGCCCTCCCTCAAACCTCTCCCATTGGTCCCCCTTTCCCCAACCCCCCAGACCTTCCCTCACCTTCCCCATCATACAGGGGTTCCCCACCCACTACCCCTCCCAAAACCCCCAAAACCTCCTAAGCAAACCCCTAAAAAAACTCTGCCCACGCAATCAAAACATTCACCCAACTAAACCTGTATTCCCCCCCCCGTAATCTCTCTAGAAAAACCCTAAACAAACCCGTCCATCCCTCTCCTTCTTTCCCGGGGAATTTCCCAAAATTTCCCCCATTTAACACTAAACCCAAAACTTTCCTCATTTTGTTTCCCAAAACCTTAGCAAAAATCTGTAACCGACAATTAACGTAATCGCACGGTAATCATTCAAAAACCCGGTTCCTTTTTTTTTTGGGCACAAAAAACCCGGCCCCCTTCTTTGTGTTTCCCCCTCCCCCACTACTTAACAAAAAACCAAAACCCCCACCAAACAAAGCCCTACACCCCCCCTGAACCCATAAAAATCGTTTGGTATTCCGTCATCCTGGGTTTTACCCTGGACATCCCAAAAAAATGCCTCCTCCACCTCCTCTACATTAAATACACTCGTTTTTGTCCTGTCCCGCTCACTTTTTCCCATTAAACCCTTTATCCCCAAACCGTCCCCCACCCCTCCCCCGCCAACCCCCCCCCACTTCTCCCAAACCAAAAAAACTGCATACAATAAAATTTTCCGTGGTGGATAGGCCTTGGCCTCCTCAAAAACCACCCCCCCTGTACCTGCCTCAATAACGCCAAGGTGGCTTCGCCGCCCTTCCTTAAACCCCCCTTAATACAAAACCCCCTGGCCTATCTTTTCCCCCGAAAACATCCTCCCAAACCCCGCCCTAAAATCGAATTGCCTCAAATTTCCATTGTGAATTTCCGCCAAACCATTTTTGCAAAACGTTCCATTCCCCACTCCCCCCCCCCCCGTTCTCTGCATAACATCTTTAAAACTGACCCCAAGAAATTTTGTAGGCCATAGCTCCACCTGCCATCTCCTTACCCCCCCTACTTTAAAAAAATTTTCGAATTTCAACTTTACCCTCATTTTTCCCCCCAACCGCAAATCCATTTCCATATTCCCAGTCTCCCCCAAAAAGGGTTTTCCCCCAATCTTCAACCCCGTAGGGTCACCCTCGTCCCTAAGTGCCTCCAATTTAAATTTCCCGTATCCTGCATAAACTCTCAATGCCAACACCCTCAAAACTGCTATTAAAAACACGATGATCAAAAAAACCCAGATCGATGTCCCACCCCTCCACACCTATCCCCGCCTAAAATAAATCCATTACCGTGCCTCATATCCCCTACGAAAAAAAAGTGTGCCCACCCATATCCCCCACTTTCCCCCCACATCTACCACCCAACATCTCGCAAAACATCCCGCCAAACCCCCCAAAACACAACCCCCCCCCCCCGGAAACCCCATCACCTTCCTAAGACCAATTCCAATCCCACCATCACCGTAAAAGCAGGTAAAAACCCTCAAAAGGGTATACCAGAACCCCGCTACAAAAACCACCTTCACTCTAGCGTTACTATTGCGGCATTACACCTCAAAACTAACTCCCTGGCCCCCCCAAAAAACCCCTCCACCCCGACAACCCCCCCACCCCCCCCTCCTCCCAACCCAAGATACGCAAGGACTGGCTCCTTTTCCGCCCCAGCCCCAACCTCCTTTCAACCCCAAAACATCACTTTTAAAAAACCATAACCTTTTAAAAAAACCACATCCCAACCTATGGGTTTTTTTCTCAAAAAACAGACATCAATACTAATCTCCTCAAAACCACTCTAACCATACCCTCTTGACCTCGGTTTTAAGACCGTTTTCATTGAAATTACAAAACCTGAATTTTTTAAAAAATGGCGGCTTACCCCTTGCCGCTGAGGCTTACTTTGGGCCCCTTTTTAGGTCTCGGGTTTTTTCTCTTCAATCCCTCTTTTTCCCGCCCTCCAACCCCCCCTTCCCTTCCCCCCAGTTCCCATTGCACCCCCTCCTCCCGGACTTGCCTTTGCTACCAAGCTGCCCAATCTTCTTCCAGGCCCGCGCTGGTGGAGGACTTTTGCCCTGTCTGTGCCCCCGCTGATCTCTTTTCGGGGGGCTACCCCCTTTCACACTTTCTTCTACAACCACCTTCTTGATGGGCCTCCCCCCCCATTTCTCTCCTTTCGAACCTCACTCAAGTCTTTTCCCTTTCCCCGCTTCGTTATCCACACCTTTTCCCCCACCTGACCTCACCATTTCCACCCTGCTCTGACTCTTCCAAAAAATCCTTCGCACACCCCCAAAAAACCCGTCCGAGCTGACTCTGCAGTATCTAACGGTCGTCTGACGCATATTCCCTCCCCCCCCCCCCTTTCCCCGGTAGTGTAACACAGCTCCAAAACCACCTTGCCCTTTGACCCCCCTCACTCCAAGGCCTTTTCCCCGGGTTTCCACTTTACCCCCATAAAGTGCGGCCCTTTTAAGGCGTATCCACAAAGCTTTTTCCTGACGCCTAGGGCCCCGTCTCCTGGGGCATTTTGGGCCCCCAAGTCTCAAATGTCACTAAACGGCACGTTTCCTCTGCCCCCATAGTGACAAAAAACCCGTTTCATGGGTTATGCAAAGTAACATAAATGGTACGGGGCCCCCTCAGGGTCATTTTCATGTGAAAGGGTCCTCCGGCATCCCCCCAAAGGGCCGTCCCTCCCCATTCCCATGCTCGTCGAGTGTACATCCCATAACCACTGAAACATCTTGTAGGTTAGGCTGTGCCCAAAAGGTACATTCCTTTCCTTCACCCCAAATAAAAACTTAGAACATCATGCAAGATACTTCCACTTCCCGATTGATATCATCCGCCTTTCTTGAAATTCCCTCGACATGGGAGATTTAAAATCAGCCCCATGAACTTCACAAGACCCTTACATCCTTCAGTGCCACACCATACAGCTCTTCATTGGGGATGCCATAACAGTCCCTGATAATGCTTGGCAGGAGAACGTTCATCGTGGCGTTGCTTAAAGATCCTCTAACCAGCTCAATGCAGACAGTATTTATGCGCCGGTACAGTCGGTCCGCCATCTTGGTGCTAATGCTATGTTTTCCTCACCAGGTGGCGTGCAAGAGAACCTGTAGAAGCGTCCTCTCTCCCTGCAGGTCGAGAGACGAATGTGTCGTGTGGAGTTGAGGGAATGTGAAACTATTTTGAGGGCTTTGATGTTGGTTAGAGAACCCAGGAAAATTCGAGTAGGGGTTTTGTGTAAGCTGCTTGCAGACAGGATTGTTGTACCAGTTGAGGGATTGTTCCCCATGTACGCATGGAAGAGTATTTGGTATAGGTTTAGCAAGTTGAAGTTAAAGCCTAGGGTAAGGGAGGTAACGTATCGTTTTTTGCATGGCATACTACCGTCGGGGGAGGTTTTAAGAACCAGAGGGGTAATTGTGGGCGGAAGGTGTGGAATCTGTGGGGAGGAGAGACGGCGTTCCATGCAGTATACTTTTGTGGGGGACTGGAGGGTGTTAGGTATTGGTTAAGTAGGGTAGTACAGGGGGTGGGGGCCGAGGGGTGTCGGTTCTGCGTGCACTAAGCCTAGATGTGGGAGGGTTCGATGAGAGTGTTATAAGAGCTTTGGATTATATAATAGTGGATTATATATATATATCGTGGGTGATGAGGGGGAGGGGAATTGTGAGGTGTGGAGGCGGGAACTAGCGGTAACGGTTTTATCGTACGATGTGTCGTAATAGAGAACTGTATGGGAGGTGGGAGAAGGATTTTTCGGAAGGGTATAGAATGTTAACGTTAGGGTTTCTTATCAATCTACGACTTGGGCTGAGTGAGTAAGGGGGGGGGTTGGGGATTACATATGGGAAGGGGGTTTTCAGGGGGACACAGCAGGGTCGCCTCCTGGGGAGGGGTGAGAGTAAGGTGTATGTGGGTATATGAAGGTGTAGATGAGTGGCATACGTGTATGTAGCATGCAAGTGGGCACAGAAAGCAAAGGTGATATCAAGTAATTACGTAGTACCGAATGGAGAATTCTGTGTTTGATGTGTCAGGGTCGTCATGACCTTCTTCACGTATTAAGTGTGAATGGTGTCAAGATTATAGTTTTAAGACCGTGAAGAGCTTTAGGGCTTATGTAGAGTGTGCGTTTATAGCCTTTATTGGGCATATTTCATGTGCGATAATTGTATCGCAATGAGAGGTTATTTAAATTATGTTTGTGTTGAGTGTTGTGGGTTTTTAGCGAGTGTACTGTCTTTATTTTAACATTATATAATGTGCTCATCCAGTTGCTGCGAGATGGAACGCTAATGACTTCCATAAATTTGTAATGCCTCGTTAAAAGTTTGTAATGGGACAGTATGGTTTAGTCTCTTGCTTTATATAATGTGCTCAGGCGTTGGAAGAGGCTGTAGTAATATTTAGTAATATTTGTTAATATTTATTTAGTATAATGGGTTAATTTTGGGAAGAGCATGTAATTGTTTAACTGAGATTGTGATGTAGGTTATTACTCTGATTATCTCCTGTGAAGGTTGTGAACCTTTGTCATATGTCAGTCATACTATGTTAACTATACAAATCTGAAAGTTGTATATAGTTTATATTTTATATAGTTTATATAGTTATAGTTTATATTGTTTATCATAGTATGTTATATAGACAATTTTGTGAGTGTATATGGGTAACCTCTTTTATGTCAATTACAATGTGTTGTTAATAATTGGTTAGTGTATGTTCTGTAGGATTGAGGATCCTACTGTGCCCATTTTATATCTTTATTTAATATCAAGCTGTAAAGTTTTTAAATAAATATATAAAAAAAAAATAAGACTAGGCTCAGAATGAGCACAAGTTGGGAGCTCCAAGTAATTAAATTTATCAGCAGGAGCATACAAGTTAAATATGTTGAGAGCAGAGTTCCCTATATAAATCCTAACACAGTGATATTGTAGCCCCTCTGTTTTCTTGTGTGCAAGAAGTTGATGGGGAAGCGATTTTTTAATATATAGAACACAAGAGTTAGTAGATTTGAGTTTTCTTTTTATTATTATTATCACACTGGCCGATTCCCACCAAGGCAGGGTGGCCCGAAAAAGAAAAACTTTCACCATCATTCACTCCATCACTGTCTTGCCAGAAGGGTGCTTTACACTACAGTTTTTAAACTGCAACATTAACACCCCTCCTTCAGAGTGCAGGCACTGTACTTCCCATCTCCAGGACTCAAGTCCGGCCTGCCGGTTTCCCTGAACCCCTTCATAAATGTTACTTTGCTCACACTCCAACAGCACGTCAAGTATTAAAAACCATTTGTCTCCATTCACTCCTATCAAACATGCTCACGCATGCCTGCTGGAAGTCCAAGCCCCTCGCACACAAAGCCTCCTTTACCCCCTCCCTCCAACCTTTCCTAGGCCGACCCCTACCCCGCCTTCCTTCCACTACAGACTTATACACTCTTGAAGTTATTCTGTTTCGCTCCATTCTCTCCACATGTCCGAACCACCTCAACAACCCTTCCTCAGCCCTCTGGACAACAGTTTTGGTAATCCCGCACCTCCTCCTAACTTCCAAACTATGAATTCTCTGCATTATATTCACACCACACATTGCTCTCAGACACGACATCTCCAACATTCGTCTCTCGACCTGCGGGGAGAGAGGACGCTTCTACAGGTTCTCTTGCACGCCACCTGGTGAGGAAAACATAGCATTAGCACCAAGATGGCGGACCGACTGTACCGGCGCATAAATACTGTCTGCATTGAGCTGGTTAGAGGATCTTTAAGCAACGCCACGATGAACGTTCTCCTGCCAAGCATTATCAGGGACTGTTATGGCATCCCCAATGAAGAGCTGTATGGTGTGGCACTGAATGGTATGTCAAGGGTCTTCGTGAAGTTCATGAGGGCTGACTTCTATTCTACCATCGTCGACGAATTTCAAGAAAGGCGGATGAGTATCAATACGGCAGTGGAAGTATGCTTGCATGATGTGTCTAAGTATTTTACTTGGGTGAAGGTAAGGAATGTACCTTTTGAGGCAACAGCATTCAGCCTACAAGATGTGTTCAGTGGTTATGGGACTGTACACTCGACGAGCATGGGAATGTGGAGGGACGGCCCTTATGAGGGGATGCCGGAAGGATCCTTCACACTGAAAATGACCCTGAGGAGGCCGATACCATCATATGTTACATTTCATAACCATAGAACACAGGTTTTTGTACACTATGTGGGGCAGAGGAAGACGTGCCGTTTATGTGACTCTTATGAGCACATGGTGGCACAATGCCCCAGGAGACAGGGCCCTAGGCGTCAGGAGACAGCTTCTGTGGATACGCCATTAGAAGCCGCGGACGTTATGACGGGTGAAGTGGAAAGCAGGGTACAGGCCTATGGAGGTGAGGAGGTCGACAGGGCAGATGGTGGTTTTGGAGACGTGTGTTACACTACCAGTGGAAACGGGGGGGGAGGAATATCGTTGTCAGACAGACCGTTAGGTACTGCAGAGTCAGCTCAGGACGGGATTTTGGAGGCTGTGCTGAAGGATTTTTTGGAAGAGTCGGAGAATGATGTGGAAAGTGATGTGAGGTCAGGTGATGACAAGGTGATGGATGAACAGAAGCAGGGTAAGGAAGACTTGAGTGAGGTTCGAAAGGAGAGCAATGTGGTGTGGAGGTCCATCAAGAAGATGTGGTTGCAGAAGAAATGTGTGTAGAGGGTAGCTCCCGCAAGAGATCAGCGGGGGCATCAGACATGGACGAAGTCCTCACACCAGCGCAGAGGCCTGGGAAGAAGATGTGGGCAGCTGTGGTAGCAAAGGCAAGTCCAGGAGGAGGGGGGGGGGCAATGGAAGCTAGGCGGGAAGGGACAGGGAGGGGTTGGAGGGCAGGAACGAGGATTGATAGAGAAGAACCGAGACCTATGAAAGGAGGACCAAGTAAGCCTCAGCGGCACAGGGGTAAACCGCCATTCTTGTAAATTTCAGGTGTGTAACTTTCAATGTAAACGGTCTTAAAAACCGAGGTCAAGAGGGTATGGTTAGAGTGGGTTTTGAGGAGATTTAGTATTGATGTCTGGTTTTTGCAGGAACATAACCATGGGTTAGGATGTGAGTTGTTGTTGAAAGGTTATAGGTTGTTTACATGTGATGCTTTGAGGTTGAAAGGAGGTGTGGCTGTGGCAGTAAAGGAGACCAGCCCTTTGCGTATCCTGGGTTGAGAGGAGGGGGGGGGGGAGGGTTTTTCAGGGGGGGAGGGGTTTTTGGGGGGGCCAGGAGGGTTAGTTTTGTAGGGGGTGAAACTCCCAGCAACTAGTAACGCTAGAGTGAAGGGGGTTTTTTGTACGCGAGGTTTGGTATTTTCACTTGAGGGGTTTTTTCCCTGCTTTTGGTGTTTGGTGGGGATTGGTTTTGTTGAATTGGGGAATGGTGATTTTGGTTCCCGAGGGGGGCGGGTTTTTTTTTGGGGGGGTTTTCTGGGGGATGTTTTGCGGATGTTGGATGGTAGATTTGGTGGGAATTTGGGGAAGGGAAAGGTGGAGAACACTTTTTTTGTGGGGGGAATGAGGCACGGTTAGATAGGTTTTATTTTTAGGCGGGCAAAAGGTGTGGAGAGGGTGGGAGGACAATCGATGGGGGTTTTTTCTGATCACGTGTTTTAAAAGCAGTTTTGGAGGGTAGAGGGCCCATAGTGAGAGTTTTTTGCAGGATACGGGAAAAATTAAATGTGGGTACTTGGGCGAGGGTGACCCTCCCGGGTTTAAAAGATTGGGGGAAAATCCTTTTGGGAGAAAGGAATATGGAAAATTTGGTTTTGCGGGAAATTGGGGGAAGGAAATGAGGGCTAAAGTTGAAATCCCCCCCCCCAAAAAATTTTTTTAAAAATACGGGTAAGGAAAATGGCGAGGGGGAGTAGGGGCCTAAAAAATTTATTTGAGGGTAGTTAAATGTTTTTTTGCAGAGGAAACGGGTGGGGCGGAGGGGGGATTTGGAGCTTTTGGGAAAATTGGTTGGGGGAAAATTTCCCCAATGAAAAATTTGGGAAATTTTCGAGTTAGGGGGGGTTGGGGGTGTTTTAAGGGGGGATAGGCCATGGGTTTTGTTTTTAAGGGGGTTTTAAAAGGAAAGGAAAAGGAAAAGGAAACCACCTTGGCTTTATATTGAGGGGTAAAGGGGGGGGGGGGTGGTTTTGGGAGGAGGGTCAAGGCCTTTTCACAAGGGGAAAATTTAGTTTGTTTGCAGTTTTTTTGGTTTAGGGAAAAGTGGAGGGGGGTTTGGCAGGGGAGTGGGGTGGGACGGTTTGGGGAATAAAGGGTTTAATGGGGTATTAATTGAGCGGCCCATGACAGTTTCGGGGGTTTTAGTATTAATGTAGAAAAGGTGGAGGAGGCACTTTTTGGGAGGTGCCGGGGAAAAACCCCCAGGTAGACGGAATACCAACGTTTTTTTATAGGTATCTTTGGTTTGGGAGTGCACGGCATTGTTTGGGGGGGGGTTTTTGAGTTGTAGGGTTTTTAAGTAGTGGGAGGAGGGGGGAAATCAAAAAGAATGGGTTGCCCAGGGTTTTTTATTTGCCCAAAAAAAAGGGGAATGCCGATTTTTGGTTTAAAATTCCCTTTGCGATTACTTTAAATGTGTGGGGATTAAAAGATTTTTGCAAAGGGTTTTTTTGGGGCAACGGAATGAGGAAAGGGGTTGGGGGTTTAGTTTTTACATAGGGGCCCGTTGGGTTTTTTCCGGGGGGGAAGGATGGGGGGAGGGGACATGGTTTGATTGGGGAAATTTTGTGAGAGATGAAAGGGGGGGGGAAAATACTAATTTTAGATTGGGTGAATGCTTATGTTTGGGTTTGGCCCAGAGATTTCTTAGGGGTTTGTTAGAGATTTTGGGGGTTTCGGGAGGGGGGTAGGGGTGTGGGGGGTGAACCCCCTGTAGGGATGGGGCAGAGGGGGAGGGTACAGGTCAATGGGGGGTTTGGGGGTAAAAAGTTTACCAAGGAAGGGGTTTTTGAGGAGGGTTGTCCGATTTACAGCTGCTTTTGGTGTGTGCGGGAATTTTTTTTTATGATTTCTGTTGAAAAAGGGTTTGTTAAAAATTCAGGAGAGGGAAAGGGGGGTGCAAAGGGGGCATCTTTTGGGGTTGTGGATGAAAATTACTGTTTTGCAAAGGGGGGTAAGGAGGATTTTAAGGAGGGTGGGTAGAGGGTTTTAAAGTTTGTTTGGTAGAATCCCAGAATGAGAGTTAATTGGTAAAAATCAAGGTTACTAGAGGTCGGTTTTTGGATGGGGGGGGGGGGGTTGGGGGATGGGGGGGGGGAGGCAGTGGTTGACAGAATAAAGGTTTTGTGGGATATGGTTTTTTGGCCCGGAAAGACCCAAGGAATGCAAAAGGGGTTTAAATTCGGAGTCTGCCCAGGGAAAGGGTTTTTAAATTTTGACTAGGAGGTTTAAGTGAAAGGGACTTAGCTTTCCCATCAGAGGGTAGTGGGGGGAAATTTTCACTTGTCTATAGCAAGGTTTTGGGGGGGGGGGCAGGGGTTTTTTCCCCTTTAGAGGTAGAGATATTGTGGAAATGCGGGAGGGGGGGTACTGAAGTTTTGGGGGGGTTTGGGTTTTTGGGAGGGCCCCATGGTTAAGTAAGGAGGTAGTTATAAAGGAAATGTTCGGAGAGGAGGTTTAGGTTTTTTTGCCTTTAGGACTGAGAGTAATAGCTGTTTAATCAAGTGGAGGTTTATGAGGGAAGGGGGGGGTGAGGGGCGCTTAAAAATAGGAAGAGTTATGGAGGAGGGACGTAAATGGTTTGGGTGGGGAAAGGAATTGGGGTTTGTTTAAGTTTGTTGAGATTTTTTTTGACTTTTAAAAGGTGGAAAAAAATCCAAAAATGAAACGGGGTTGGGGAGGGTAGTGAAAGGTCAAGGAAATTTTTGCAAAGGGGGGAGCCGTGTAAACCAACGTTTTTGATTGGGGGTTATTTGGGAAAAATTTTAGTAAGCTTCGGGTACCGGGTAGAGTAAGGAATTAGTATATGGTTTTTTTCATGTGGGTTCTGGCTTCCCAAAGGGGGTGTTACGTAGTAAAGGGGTTTGTGGAAAAAGGCTTTTTGTCGTTTTTTTGGTGATGTTTTTAAACGGCGTTTTTTTGGGGGTCTTTTTTTGTAAACCCTTGGAGGGGGGGTGAGATCATGGAGGGTGGGGTTATCGACTGTTGGGGGGGGGTCGTTTACCGCTTTTTAAAGGGGTTTACTACTAGAGTAAGGGGAGTTTCCTGGGTTGTTGGAAGGGCTATAATGTATTTCCCTAGTGGATTTTCTGGACATTTCAGGGGAAAAGGGGGAATTAAGGGGGGTTTATATGAGCATAAAACGTTTTTGGGGGCTAGATTCTTTTAGGACGAAGTGTAGGAAAATCTGGTTTTGGGGCGTTCCCGGGGGAAAAAAATTTCCCGGAAAGGGTTTTAGGAAACCTCACTGTGGGGGTTTCCCCTTTCGTGGGGTCCCTGGGATGGCTAAAGGGGTGGTTTGCCCTTATGGGGGGAGGGAAAGGGGGGGGTTTTTTTTGGTTTTTTCTGGAAGGGTGTTGTGTGTAAGAGGAAGGTAGGAGGGAAATTTGGTATGGAGGGTCGCCATGGGTTTTCCAGGAATGTTTGTCAAAAGTGAGATATAAGTGTGGGTTTTCCGGGTTACATTTTTTAAGCCTGATGGTTATGTTCACGGGGGGTTTAAAAAATTTTCCCTTTAAAGCCAGGATACCGGCCCTTTAGGATCTGTTTTTAAATAATTAGATTGGCACGTTGGTTTTCAACACCCAAAATTTTCTGGATAGTGTCAGTTCTTTTTGGGGGCTGGCAAATTTTCCCGCAGCCTTTTTCCTTATTACTTCTTAGTTTATGTTTAACTTTTATTGTAGTGAAAGGGTTTTATGTGAAAAAAAATTTTTTTTGGGTTTTTTATAGGTTTTGGGTCTTTATCATTTTTTATGGGGTTTTTAAACCAAAAAAAAGTCTTGTGGACAAGATTGTCCGGGGGTTTTTACTTTGTGGGAGGTATAAAATTTTGTTTTAGGGTTTGGTTATAAACCCTTTTAAATTTTCCGGGTTTGTTTTTTTTTAAAAACTTGTTTTGGAAATTTTTTATTATTGTATTATACATGCATGTTGTTTTGTTTTTTTGTATCCGATTATTGCATTAGAGGGTTTAACAATTTTTAAAAAAGGTAAAATACTGTTTCTCTATTTATTGGTAAGGAATCATATGTTCCTTCCCGGTTTTTCCCATTGGTTAAAGGGTCTAATGTACCCTAACCCTTTAAACCCAAAAATTTGTACCCTGTATAGGGGGGTTTGTTTGGGTTTTGTTTTGTAAATGGTTATTTTTAGTTTTGGTTAAAACTTTTGTGTTAAAACATTTTATGATTTTTTTTGTTGTAATAGGAAAATGTCAGGTATTCATTTTTATTGTTAAAAATTTTGTTTAAAATTTCTTTTTGGTTTGTTTTTCTTTGGGTACAAAGGCCTTTTTCGGGGAACTAATTTAAAGAAATGATAAAAATTTAGTGAGGTTTTTGGGGGTTTTTTTAGGTTTTATTGTTTTGCTATAACAAGTATTATAATATTGTTCCCCCAAAGGTTAACCTTTGGGACTAGTAGAAACAAAAGAATGTTTTGTATTCCCTTTTCTTTATTATGCATCCCTTTTTACTTTTTTAAGGTTTCTAATAAAAATATTTAAAAAAAAAAATCTCCACTGCCCCCCCAGCCTTTTCCTCGCTGCAACATTCATCACCCATGCTTCACACCCCTTTTAAGAGGAAATTTGGGTTTAAAATGTTTCTCTTATACATTCCCCCGTTTGGCCCTCCCAAAGGGCAAAGTTCTTTGTCTCCAGGGGGCCCTAAGGGGCAAAACTCATTCTTTTCCCCCCATTTTAATTCATGAAAATTTACCCCATCTTTTATAGGGCCCCTCCCCTGGGCAGTCCTTTCCCCCAAAATTTGAATACAATTTACCCCATTTTGTTCTCTCGGGCCCGCGGGGAGAGAGGCGCTTCTACAGGTTCTTTGCACGCCAAACCCGGTGAGGAAAAAAATAGCATTAGCCCCAAAATTGGGGGGGACCCACTGTACCGGGCAAAAAATACTCTCTGCATTGAGCTGGTTAGAGGATCTTTAAGCATCGCCACGATGAACGTTCTCCTGCCAAGCATTATCGGGGAAATGTTATGGCATCCCCAATGAAGAGCTGTAGGGTGTGGCACTGAATGGATATGTCAAGGGTCTTCGTGAAGTTCATGAGGCTGACTTCTACTCAAACCATCGTCGACGAATTTCAAGAAGGCGGATTGAGTATCAATTGGGCAGTGGAAGTATGCTTGCATGATGTGTCGAAGATTTTACTTGGGTGAAGGTAAGGATGTACCTTTTGGGGCAACAGCATACAGCCTACAAGATTTTTTCAGTGGTTAGGGGACTGTACACCCCAACGAGCAGGGGAAAACGTGGAGAGACGGCCCTTATGGGGGGATGCCGGAAGGATCCTTCACACTGAAAATGACCCTGAGGGCCGATACCATCATATGTTACATTGCATAACCATAGAACACAGGTTTTTGTACACTAGGGGGGGCAGAGGAAGACGTGCCGTTTATGTGACTCTTATGAGCACATGGTGGCACAATGCCCCAGGAGACAGGGCCCTAGGCGTCAGGAGACAGCTTCTGTGGATACGCCATTAGAACCCCGCGGACGTTATGACGGGTGAAGTGGAAAACCGGGGTACAGACCTATGGAGTGAGGAGGTCGACAGGGCAGAGGTGGTTTTGGAGACGTGTGTTACACTACCAGTGGAAACGGGGGGGGAGGGAATATCGCGTCGAAGACCGTTAGATACTGCAGAGTCAGCTCAGGGCGGGATTTTTGGGGGCTGTGCTGAAGGATTTTTTTTGGAAAAGTCGGAGCATGGTGTGGAAAGTGATGTGAGGCAGGTGATGACAAGGTGATGGATGAACAGAAGAAGGGTAAGGAAGACTTGAGTGAGGTTCGAAAGGAGATGTGGTTGCAGAAGAAATGTGTGTAGAGGGTAGCTCCTGCAAGAGATCAGTGGGGGTATCAGACATGGACGAAGTCCTCACACCAGCGCAGAGGCCTGGGAAAAGTGTGGGCAGCTGTGGTAGCAAAGGCAAGTCCGGGAGGAGGGGGGGGGCAATGGGAAGCTAGGCGGGAAGGGACAGGGAGGGGTTGGAGGGCAGGAACGAGGGATTGATAGAGAAGAACCGAGACCATGAAAGGAGGACCAAGTAAGCCTCAGCGGCACAGGGGGAAAACCGCCTTTCTTGTAAAATTTTAGGTTTTGTACCCTTTTAATGTAAACGGTCCCCTTAAAAAAACCCAGGTCAAGAGGGTATGGTTAAGTGGGTTTTGAGGAGATTTAGTATTGATGTCTGTTTTTTGCAGGAACATAACCATAGGTTAGGATGTGAGTTGTGTTGAAAGGTTATAGGTTGTTTTCATGTGATCTTTGAGGTTTAAAGGAGGTGTCGCTGTGGCGGTAAAGGAGACCATTTCCTTTGCGTATCCTGGGTTGGGAGGAGGGGGGGTGGGAGGGTTGTCAGGGTGGATGGGTTTTGGGGGGGCCCGGAGAGTTAGTTTTTGTAGGGTGTACATGCCAGCAACTATAACGCTAGAGTGAAGGGGGATTTTTTTACCCCGAGGTTCTGGTATATCTATTGAGAGGTTTACCTGCTTTTTACGGTGATTGGTGGGGATTGGAATTGTGTCATTAGGAATGGTGAATGTGGTTCCCAGGGGGCGGGTTTGTGTTTTGGGGGTTCTGCAGGATGTTTTGCGAGATGTTGGAGTGGTAGATGTGGTGGGGAAGTAGGTTGAGGGAGCACACTTTTAT